>RJWM01012947.1:0-54751 GCA_004363535.1 Dasyprocta punctata | reverse complement strand
TTATTATAGATTTTGGATCATATATACTTTTCCATTTCTTACACTAGGGAGACAATACGGTATTTACACATGTGGGTTTGATTTATCTCACTTACGAGTATGGTCTCAAGTCGTGACCATTTACCTACAAAAGTCTCAATGCAATCTTTCTTAATAGCTGAGTAGTACTCCATTGTATAAAAATACCACATCTTTTTTACCCATTCTTTGATTGATGGGCACTTGGGTTGTTTCCAAGATCTGGCTATTACTAATTGGGTTGCTATAAACATAGGTGCACAGATATCACTGTGGTATGATGTTTTCAATTCTTCTGGGAAAATGCCCAGAAGTGGGATAGCTGGGTTAAATGGGATCTCTAATCCTAGCTTCTTGAGGAATCTCTACACCGACTTCCACAGTGGCTGCACCAGTCTACACTCCCACCAACGGTGGAGAAGTGTGCTTTAATATAGTTCAACCTGCCTTTCAGGGGGGCACAGTCCAACCCATAACATCACCATGGGAACAGGCTGTTTTATTGATGGGGAGTCCTCATGGTAAGAGTTCTCTTTCTTCTACCAAGCCACAATCTGACTACCTATTGACATGTAGACCTAGGACAAGCCTCTACAAATTTTACCTGGCTGCTGTTGAATAACCCTTCAGATACGCAAAACTAACTATCATATTTGATGAAAAATAATGAAACAGCCACAATCAAGAATCTCTTAAGTCATGTGGCCATCTTACTCCACTAATTCATGAATGATACTTCAGAAATGCACAAAATAAAACTATATTATAGGACTTGTAGGTTGTGGATATCCTGTTTCTGTCTCTCATCAACTGTTTCAAAAGACAGTCTTTCATTCTGATGACTCACATGGCATCAGAGTATCTGAATTGACCTCTGTCGTACTAGTCCAACCTACCCCAGACATGGGTCTTCCTTTCATAACAGTGCATTCTCACCTACAGGTGCATAGCTGCTTAGGAAATGAGTGATAAGCGTTTACATTTTTTAGCCCTCATAATTGACCATGGTGGCCAAAACAGATGGCTACCCCCAAGTGTTCTGGTTTTGTTGAATGACAAATCATTAGAAGCAGGCATGTTGATGAGGCAAACCATGGAGTCAGAACAAGCAAAGACATTAAAAAGCAGAAAATACTGCAAAAAGAAAGCAAGGTGTTAAACATTAGCAATCTGGTAATTCCTCATTTGAATATGCTTTTCAGAAGAGAATATGCATGAAATGGAAAAATACATGCATTGTAAATTTTTTTTAATTTAAAAAACAGGTCTCTTCTAACTACTTCTCTTCAGCTGTCCTCTGTTATTTGTATGCTCCCTTTATGACCATAACAAATCTCCAGTATTATTTTTCCTAATTTTAGGCATACATAATGATCACATTCATCATAGGGAATTTGTACCTGAACATGATGTATCTTGCTTCTTTTTTCTCCCCCAATCCCCTCCCTCCCTTCAACCCCTGTTCCCCCACTTATTTACAAAAGCTTTGTTTCCGTTTTTCCTCCTATTCTGTTTTTTCCCTTTCCCTTCCTTCCTTTCCCCTTCCCGTCCTTTGTTCCCCTCCCCACTTGAGCATTTTCTTCCTATTTCACAATATCTATATGTTTTGGTCCTCCAGTATTCTGAAGCACACGTTTTTTTAGAATTAGGTCATAGCCAGATGAGAAACAAAAAAGATTCAGTGATTAAATACGCTGTGTATAAAAATGGTACCTGTTGTGAACATAGTAAATACATAAAAACTAACAATTATTAATTTCATCTGCTTTCTATTGGTCTGGTTATCAGTGCTCATATTATCATATTCTTCTTGTTAGGTGTCCTTTCAGAATCAGTCTTCAAGAATTCACTTCATAACAATAAACTACCCGATGAAGACTCAAATAGATAGATTTCATTTCATAGGCAAAATAAAAGTTATTTAGTATCTGAGGACATTCAGTCTTCTCTTATAAATATATTGAATATCATTGAAATGTTACATGTAAATTGGCCAGATTTCTATAGTGGCTGATGAGGAGCTGGAACCAGGTATTTGGGTATATGTAAACATGATGTTAGTCTCTTGTGGAACTCCTATCAGCAGTCTAGACTGGGAGTACGGTATTCAGGAAACCCTAGAGGTTATATCTGGACTGTTCACGAATCTACTTCAACAGGAAATATGGTATTTTAGACCCCATACTTCTAGGTGTGTTCCTTAACTTACCGTGATTCCTGAACTATTTAGGCAATTTTCTGCACATCACTCCACATTCAGATAAGCTTTGTCCATAGGGAGAACTTGTAATTAGTTCTTTACACCTGTGTGTTGTGCCACCTTATAGAGTTACACATACCTTCTTTGTTTCAGCTATTGCCTGCATGAAACGTATTCCTAAGACTTGATATCTTAAAGCAACAACCTGTTTATAGATGTCATGTTGCTATGTGTCAGAAGATTGGGCAAGGATTTCTGAACCAAGTGTAGTGGGGGATTTTGGTGGAAGAAGTGAAGAAAGGACACTGTGAGATTGCTGGAGAGATATGAGATTCTGATCTCATTTGCAAATATTTGCAGATGCCAAGAAAGAAACCACAGTAGAGTTCAACCAAGTACCAAATGACTGAAGAAGAGTCCCCCACATGGATACCTAGCTGTGTTGACTGTTGGCAAGGCAGAAGAGTTTGTGGGGTTGCGCAAGCAGAATAGCACCTTGGTAGAGGTGGTATGAGAAAATGTTACAGTTAGTTGTGTTATAACAAAAAATAGTCTCCCCTCTATTTCTGAAATTTCTTCACTTTTAATTACTCCTTATGTAATCATAGGCGAACCACATTATGTTTTACGAAAGTGCAAAACAGATGTGTGTGTTTGTCATTAAAACTAGATTCATAGTCTTAGGATGAAAGTAGAGATCTGTATGTTAACTATGTGTTAACTGTATGCCACTACAGTGCTGGATTTTTATGCATGGAAAACAATAGAACCGATCCTTCTGATCACTACTACTGATATTGTTTTAAAGTATTTTGGCTTAGGGTTCATTATTCTTTTATCAAATCATCATTACTTATTATTGCATTCCACTCTTTGAACATTTAACTTCTTACCCCTATTGTCCATTGATTTTCCTACTTGACTGCTTCATTGACTAAATTTTAATTAGGATTTAAAACATTGCCCTAAAATGGCCTAAGAGTAAAGTCTAAGGGAATAAAAAGTTGTGAAAGGTTCAGAAAGGTAACAGTGTCAGTCAGATTTATTTTCCAATTTTTATTAGAGACTTATTGTGAATAAGGCACCATGAAAAGGTCTGGAGACGTAAGAAAGATACAGTACTTGCAGTCAAGGAGTTTAGAAGAGAAAGTGTCAAGTAAACAAACATGATTAAAAGGGACGTGGCAAGTGCTGTGACCTACACTCCATAGTTTGATGTCTGCAGCATGGAGAGGCATTTAATCCTAAATCTGAATCTGTGGTTAAATCACCATCGATACAGCTATTGTGGTTTTGTGGAGGATAAAGAAATCAAGAAGTTTAACTAATCATGAAATAAGATACTCACACAATGATTAAAATACTACAGTTTTTCAAAGATACAGACCAGTAGAATGGTCTTGTCTCTCTAAAGAGATATATTTCAAGGAATTGACTCCCGTGATTCTGAGGACTGACAAGCTGGAAATCCTCAGGACGGCCCAACAGGATGGAATTTCTTGAGCAGGAATTGATGCTGTGTCTCAAAGCAGAATTTCGTCTTCTTCCAGGGAATTTTAGTTTTGTGTTTAAGGCCACCTGCATTATCCAGTGAACTGGATGAAGGCTGCCTACATTATCACAGATAATCTGCTCTGTTTAAACTCAGCTGGCTGCTCAGGAGAAAGCACGAAAGGTGTGACTGGACAGTTTTGCTAAAACAAATGACTCGTGGATCCAATCCAATTTGCCGTCTCAGCAGATCCCAGAAATGGAGCAGTGCGGGTCCCTGTTGTGGATGGCCTGAACTGCTGGGAATTGCACAGGGCAGTAAGAAGGTTTGGAAAATCTCTTACCCCGAGTAATGTTGGCAACCTGGACTGAAAGGGACAGAAAAAAGAAGAGAAGAAAATATCACTCTGAGAGCAGAGCCCTAGATGCCCTTCCTTGGGCTGAGAGGGCAAGGCTGCCGCTCTGGAGGGCCTGGCGGACAGTGACTCACTTCTGCTCAGAGCCATCCAAGATCTGATTTGTATTTTGATGATAAAGGCTGGAAGAGGAAAGTTTGACTCAAGATTTAGGAAGGAAATAACTGACAATGACTTGGCTTTAGATTTTATTCTTAATAATAGCAAGATTGTTTTGTCTTCCAGAGGTTTAAAGTACTCCATAACTGAATCCAATATAGTTTTCTTTTCTTTTTTTTGGTACTGGGGATCGAACTCACACTTGCCAGGCAGGCACTTATGCCACTAAGCTAATTCCCTGGCCCTCCATAATGTAAGTTTTCTTAAAAAATAAAGATAATATATAAAATATGTATCATTTATATTACAGGAAAACATGAATCAAATATTTAAATATTAGTTTTTATCACACTTTAATTTTCTCAGTTTTCTTTGTTTCACTTTCTTGGGTAAACCTGTTCACTTTAAAATAATAAAAATTTGTTTGCTAAGCAAATACACATATTATGTACATTATATTATATTAATCAAAGTGTTTTGTTTCATTTCGTTTTGTTTTGTGGTATCAGGTCCACTTAAATATTCATGTGAAATAACAAGACCTCATACAAATAATTGATTTTTTTAGGTTTATTGCTGTATCTCAGTAGTTGCTTATAGTGCTAGTCATTTAACTTCTGCAAGACTCATTCCTCATTCTAAATACCTCACAAAATAGGAATCAAATGAGGTTATTCATAAAGACTGTAATTTTCAATGTAAATATTAGAATTATTAGAAAATAACTTTAGCAGAATAATCAGCTTCATATTAATGTTATGTGTGCTTAAGTATTTTATAGTCTGCAAACTGTCACTGATCTTACAAAACGTTTATGTTGAATCTTAATAACGAGGCACATTTATATAAGATCCTGTAAAAATCCTAAGTAGACTATAAATGTCACATTTAAGTGAAATATGATACTATGCGTCTACTACAATTTGAAAAATTAAGTTAACCAATGTCATACTTGAAGGAGGAATATAATCAATAAATGTTAACATTGTGAACAACAAAAAAAGTTAACTAGTTACAAATGTTAGCTCCATCTATGAAATTTCTCACAACAACCCCTAAGTTAGTGCTTGAATAACTGGGTACTAGAGCCTAACCAAGTTAACACATAAAACTGACCATCACAGCTAGTATAAGTTAATTGCCAAATTACTGGTACATGAAGATTGAAATATCAAATGGATTTAAAGATAAAATACAAAACTTTGTATCTGAGTATTTCTAATTTTGAGCTCCTGTCTCCTTTCCCCTTTCCTGCATATTTTCCTTCTCATCCCTCATGGAAATACCGCCTAACATGACATGGAGATAGAATAATCTGTCATCACCACTGCTCATTTGGCTACTCTTGTCTCTGTTACAATTTATTTTTTTAAATACTAACTTTTAGCAGTGAGACACAGGTTCATGTTGGCTCTCCCAAGCCATGATGTTTCGGTTGTAATACATGTTCCTATCATGTGAAACCATCTCTCTCATGGAAAACTTGCGTGGGAGTGAAAGGGCACACGGTTCAAGTAGACAGTGCCACTACATCCTGAGTCATTTGCTCAACAACAAAAGGCCTGTTCCAATCTGTCATATTGTAGAAAAATACCATGTTGACTTTGCTAACTTCCATGAAATGAGATTGCCTTCTGACCCTGTTTTATTGTACTTGGGAAACATAGCCCTGTCATAGTTAGCAACACCTTACCCTGAGGCATCTTTACCATTTGCTTCCAATCTGTTTACAGTTTGTTTAAATCATCTCTTTAAAAAATTTAGTTTTCTATTACAAAATTAAGTGTTAAATTTTCTTCAACATCATTCTCCTTAAATGTTCATAGAGAACTATGATATGTGAATGTGCACGTGTGTTTATGTGCACAGCGCTTCCGTGTGTTGTGTGTGTATGTGGCTGTGCATGGCTATGTGTACTGATTTATTTTTTTGCAGATCGGTGTCACTGACTTTTCAGATCACTGTCATCAAGATAAAATAAGAATTGCCATATTTAACCTTAACAATAAAACTACTGCCAAGCATTGCAATCTAGCTTTTTGGCTCTTATTGCTAAGAATTTTGTCTTCACATTTATGTTTCCTGTTAGTTCCTGTATCAATTTAGAAAAATGTAAAGGGTAGCTATTAAAAGATATCTGGAAGGTAAATGAATTTGCCACTCTCAGCAGAAAGGATAGCCACTGTTTAGCGTTTTTCCTCCTAAGCAGTCATTTGTTTTCCAACTTGCAAAATGAATTTTGAAGCAATGCCATGCTATGCCACAAAATATTAATAGGTAGAATTAATACACTGATAGATGTTTGATACTGTCATTCTTCATTCCTTTTTTTGCCATTCTTCTTTTCATCTGCTATGACAGTTCTGTAATAGAGCACCAAAAATATGACTCTAGTGCAAACCATACTACTAATCATCAATATAGTGTTGTGTGTTGTCCAGCAGATATGAATTCCTGTTTTGTCAGCAAGGATGATATTCTGTAAAAAGTTTTATCCAGAGAAATGTTTGCCAAAACTTATTTACAATCAGAACATTTAATGAGATACTGAGTTTGATCATGACAAGGGTTTGGTTGTTGTTGCTGTTGTGTTTTTTTTTTTTTTTGAACAAATTGATTTTTAATTTTAACTACAGGAGGCAAAACGAAACTGTGAAAACTATCCAATTGTGCATGCTCTATATGAATTACCAAAATGAGGATTTCGACCACCTTTCAATGTTTACTGTACAGTTCTTCAACTATAAAGGGATCTGGAAGTCACCTCTAGGTTATATAAATGTGGTCACTTTAGGGTCATTAGCTTAAACTGATACCCTCAGTGAAACATTAATGCACAGCTTTATAGATTCCATCATTAACATCACTATAAACAAAGCAATCAAGAAAGCGGATTATTCTTCCCAACTGGTGCTTAGCAATAGTTGTCACTCTGAAAGAACATTAATAAATGCTTTCAAGGTATCCAAGAGGGGGAAGCCAACTGCCTTTGAAAATAAAATTTGTATTGATTTATTTCTTGCAGCATAGTCTACTTACTCCTCTTATCAAGCAAAAGTCTACTCTCCCAGCTTGTTGCAAAGTCACATTTTGCAGTATGCAGATCATTCTTCCCAACTTTATACAATCAAAATTTACTTCTTTCATGAGTAGAGGAGGACATACTTTTCGCATACTATGAAAAATGTGACCTTCCTTATGGGGGAAGGGCTGCTAAGGATGGAGCGTAAGGCTTTACATGTGCTGGTCAAGTTCCCTACCACTGATCCGCGTCCCACCACTCCTAAAATGGTTTTGCCTTCCTTTTAAATGGTAAGAGATCTAGGAAATTTAATGTATTTATGTAATCTGTGTGATTTAATTAATTTAATTTGATGGTAGAGGATTTCTTCACTTTGAACAGTATATGCTATGGCAAGAATTTATATATATATATATATATATATATATATATACACATACATATACATATAAACTATATCTCCAGTGCTTTTTGCTTCTTTTTTATTTTTTATTTTTTGAGACAGTGTCTTGCTGAATTGCTTAGTTGCTTAGGTTGGGCTCAAACTTGTAATCCTCATGCCTCAGCCTCCAGAGCACTGAGGCATATGCTGCCATACCCAACTGGATTCCTCTATGCTATTATTAATAAGGGGGAAATTTAGATTATTTAGTATTTTTTTCATTTAGAACATTCACCAATCCTTGTGATAATCATGGACATTAGCTAGGCTTGTCTATTAGCAAGTTTTTAAGACACGTATAAACACTAAGACAAATGGACATTGTTTCATAATATTCTTATATTTTTCAGAGTATACTTAGTTCATTGTCAAGTAACATTAATGTATATTAATTATGTAGAATTATAGAAAAGGATTTTACCACAATCGTGGCAAATACTTGACACTGTGGAACCTAAGTACATAATCGTAAACCTTCCATAGACCTTCAAAGGTTTAAGGGTGAGACACAGACAAGACCTGCTAAAGTCATCTCTCCATAGTCCTGTGAACACTGAATAGCAGAATCTGTTCATGGCTGGGAAAGAGTCACTGCACTAGCCTTTCACTAGAAAAAAATATAACTGTAGTCTTATAATGTTATCACAATCTCATTAGTAATTATAAACAAATCAGTATATGAACAAGTGATAAAGGAACATAAGTAGCATGATCAATTTTTTTTCTTGTCATTGGTTCATTTTTTATCGAATCTGCTAAATCAGGAAAAGCCTATTTAGAAGTAGTAGGCTTAAAGGACTCAGTTAAAATTATGTGGGAAATCTGGGCCTTTCCTACTCCTCTTTTGCCATGTAAACAAATAATTGTAAATAAGGGGTGAATAAATGTATCAGTTCCCTGGCCTGGGACAGCAAGGCTGGTGGTGATACCTCTTCCCTTAGGGTCTCTTCAACTAAGAATAATAATATCTGTCAAGATAACTAAGATACAGCTAACTGCACCATAATGACGTGATATGTATTGAAAGGATTTGAACCCCTAAAGTTCAGAGTTTTAATTTACCTCTCATTATCCACAAAGTGTTAAATCTTTTCCTCCTCACAGTTTAGCACAGAATCTAACAGGTAGCTAAAAAGTTGATAAAATGCTGGACATGTCGAAAAGGGCTGTCCCGTAATTTTGGCTAAGACCCAACTGTCGTAGAACCCAAAAGAAAGCAAGAAGCATTCATTGGGCTATGCCACCCAAAGCACTGTGAATATACAGGAAAAGAGAACTTGGTGAGGTTGCTTTCATTACAAACAGGTTGACTTGCAAAGAAAACCCCATCTAAAACCCAATACTTATTCATTGGATATGTAGAATTAATTACTGTGCAGTGAACTGGTTCTTAAACATAGAAGGGACATTTGATCCTAATGTAGTCGCAAGGAATTCCAATTTTATACATGATAGTTATAAAGTAACCTCTTCTCACTGGTACTATTAATTATCAGAAGTGGGCTTAATTTTTAAGGAACTATATTAAATAAAATTAAATACTAGTATTAACAATGACAGACACATTCATAATATAAAAATTGCCAAGAAAATTTAGAAATAATCTGAATTTTTTTAAAAAAACCCTGTAGGTTGTTTTAGATAATTCATTGATGCTGTAAAGAGTTGTGAATTGAAATGCTTGAGAATTTCTGATTTTAAAAAAATCAATCCTTAACCAAGTGCCACTAAATTAAATGTAAATTAAGTTTATGATGACAAAAGGCTGTAAGCCATAGGAGAATTCTGAACAAAAAATAAAATTTTTAAAAGAATCTTCTCAGCTAAGCATGGTGGCACAAACCTGTAATCCTATCATGAAAGAGAATCAGTGTGAGTTCAGTGCCAGCCTGGATTACATAGTAAGCTCAAAGGCAACCTGAACTACATAGCCAGACACTGTCTCAAAAAAAAAAAAAGATTTTCTTGAGCTATGCCAGGGTATCGAAATTGACATCAGTAGTCAAGTTGCTAGCATGTTCCTCTGAAATAATAAAACTGGCACCCTACATTTGGGTTTTTCTAAACCCAGTTTAATCATGAAAATAATGTCAAGCAAACTCAAATTGAAGGGCACTGCATAAATACCTGACCAGTATTCTTCAAAACATTCAAGGCTATCCAAAACAAGGAAAGAGTGAGACTGTCATAGCCAAGGGCCTCACAGTGACTGGATATAATGTGTGATCCTGGATGGGACCCTGGAACCAAACAAAAAGGACATTCAGGAAAAATTAGCAACATCTAAGTGAAGTTCAGGAGTTCATTCATAGTAGCGCATCAGTGCTGGCTCACCAGCAGTGACAGGTGTGCTGCAGCGTTAGATGTCAACAGTGGAGAAAACTAAGAACAGAATGTAAGGAGAACACTGTGTAATGGGACTTTTTTTGTAAATTGAAACAATTGCAAAATAAAAAACTGATTAAAAAGTACACAACCGATACAGTCGGAAAAAGGCTCTTCTGATACAATGTTTGTAGAGGAAGATGCCTTTTAGTTTATAAATTATTTGCATAATTCCTGACAGTTCTCACATCTGCTACTATAAAATTCATTGCAGCTTCTCTGCCTCTTGGGAGAAAAACGCATTTAATTATCAGTGAAATTCAACTTCAGCTTGTTATGATGAATGATTTGAACCTGTCAGCTTTTTCTCCTTAAAAACAAAAGAACTGAAATGAAAAACAGTCTTATTCCTCTACCCTCTTCCTTCCACCTGCTTCATTTAATTGATGAAGGTTTGAGCTTTTATTAATCTCTTCGAGCTCTTCTGTAAGATGCAGAAAAAGCTAATATGATATCATTGTATCTAGCTAATGTGTGTGCTTTGTGAAATTGATACACCCTGCCAAGACATAAATTACTTAAGCTTTGATAAATGTGTTGAAATCAGGGAATGTTCAAACAGATAAAACACAGCAATTCCTCTTTATTCCCCTTTGTAAAACTCCATTTTGTGCTGGTGGTTAAATGTTTTTTGTATACTTAGTGTAATATGATGGGACACAAGACAGCAGTGATACTGAGATCAGCATGAAGAGCCCCAGGAAGTACACAGGTAACCAACCAGAGGGATACAATCCTGTGCTTGTAGATGACATCTAACAATCTTGCCTTGGACAGAGAGGTTTGCCAACAGTTTGAGAATCACCTATCGTCTTCTCCCAGCACAGTTTATTGCAGAAATTGTTCAGGAACGAGGCTGCTTGCCAGGTGCGTTGTACCTTCAGCTCTCCTTGCTGATTCACTTAGCGGGTTGGCATGGGAGATCTACAAACACATTTTGTTGACAGAGAGGTCACCTGCGCTGTGCTCTGGCTGTGATTCAGATGCCAGTGAGTCTGGAAACATGAGAAAATATTTGACTAATATTCTAGGATTGAGAAGGTTGATTTCTACTTGTTTGCTAATTTATCCCATGACACGAGACAAATTCTTGATTAAGCATTTATCAGTCAGCTGAGGGAGGGCCTGAGAATTCATAGAACCCTTTAAAGATACTTCTTGAGCAGGAAGCACAAGACTCTTCATTGGACCATGGAGGAGCCATCATCACTGAATACCTTTCCACAGGATTAGTATCCATCTATTCATTTATTTAGCCTTGACAAACATCCAGCACGAGACATGTGGATGAGAAAAATGGGGCTCAGGTCATGCACTTAAGGAGCGAGGTCATCAGCAACTCATTGTGTGCTTTCTCCACGGTATCACTTTGCTTCCCAGGTGGGAGTATGTGGATAGAGAGGGACCAGCTTGCAGCTCATCAGGCCCCATCTTCCCTGATTAGTTCTTCTGAGGTGAAGTGTGCGCCTTGGGGATTTTGCATCATATAGCTATCTACCCTGACCTGGTAGAAGAAATGATGCCTTCTTAGCAGTGTGCTATAAAGTGATGCTTTAAAACAAGAGGATGTCTGAATGAATTACATAAAAGGGAGAAAAAGTGGGAGATATTTTAAAGACACACAGGTATATTTTCCCTTTGAGTTATACTCTTCTGCTAGTACCTCATTACCTGATAGCTTGGGGTGGGGACTGGGGATTGAAACCAGAGCTCTCGCAGTAAACTACATCTCTAACCCTATTTTGTTTTGTTTTGTTAATTTTGAGACAGGGTCTCACTAAATTACCCAGGCTAAGGTTGAATCTGTGATTCTTCTGCCTCAGCCTCCCATAGTGCTAGAATTATAGGTGTGCATCATCACCCCAACTAACTTTTTAAGATTTTAACTTAATTGCTTCTCAGCCTTTTGGCTAAGATCAAGTGATGATTTTAACTTAGATTTGGAAGTCAGTACTTGTGAGAACTGTACATATACTTTAAAATAATAAACACTTAAAATTATGCACAGCTTCTCTCAACTTGGCTAATGTTGCCAAAGCAAGTTAGAAATACGTGGTCAGATAAAGAAAAATATTAAGTGTATAAATACTTATACAACAATACCTATATAGTATATGAATACATAATGCATATAATTTTATCTAAATAATTGCCAGTAAATATTTTCACTTTAAGACAGAAAGACTATAAACCTATGCTATTATCTAAATATTTTATATATGTATATACCAACCTTGCAATCAAGGAGTCCTTGAGCAAGTTTGGGCCAGAAGAATAGTGTGTTAGAATGAATATTTTAGAAATCATATTCCATCTCAAACTCTCATCTGGAGAATCTTTTCTGAAGAGTCAAAGCACCTTCATAAAAGCAGTCATATCCAATTTCCAGTTTAACTATTTGATAGGCTTAGTTGGCTTTGGTTTAGTTTGTAGTTGTTGCTGTTGTTTGTTATTTTGTTTTTTGTTTAATTTGGTACTGGGAATTGAACCCAGGACCTCATGCTTGCCAGTCAAGTGATGCACCACTGAGCTGAATCCCTAGCCCTTGGTTTAGGTTTTTTTTTTTTTATGTTCACGGTTGAGCTCAGTCACATGTTTCGGTAAAGTTCTGTTACAACATAATTATTCCCAGGAAATTCTTCAGATCTTTAAAAATATTTCAGTAAAAGGCCACTTAATTATTATTTTTGAATAAACTCAGAACCATCAGAAATCCTAGAAATAAGGGAGGTGTTTAATTAGATATTGGAGTTTCTTAGGTGTTCTAAAATGCATCAAAATCAGCTAAGACTACATGATTACGTTACAGGTTTTCAATAACAGAAAAGTGAGCAGAAAATCCAGCATAACACTCAAGAGAATTGAGAGAAAATCCAGGTAGGGAAGGAAAAAAAGAGCATACTTTCATACTTGCAGATGAAAAATATTTTTAAATGTAAAATGTATCTTAGTTAATAAAGTATTAATTGGTAGAATGGAGGATAAAGATAAGAATTGAGGGTTTTGGGGGGGGTTGAGGGTTTTTTTAAAGTGTGTTAAAAGGGGAAAATGTCAGAAGGGATTTAGTCCTGAAAGACAGGAAGGTAAGCAGGGAAGAAGTTCAAAAACTGTATTGAAACAAGGAGTAGAGATCAGGAAACAAAGGAGCGTTTCTTGTATAGCAGATGCTCAGCAAATGGTAGATGTATCTGTCAGCATTTCTGAAGCAAGGCAAAGCTCAGGAAGTACTGGGAAAGAGTGCAAAATAAGTAATAGAGTCTGGGCAAAAAGAACCGTGATCACAAAGAAGAAATATTAAACCATGGTCTGTCTAGGGGTTCTTGTCTGCTCATTTGGTCTTGGCCCTTTTTCTGGAGAGAGATCAGGACATGCAGTTCGACTCACCTGTAACAGTCTTAGGAAACTCTAGTCAAACCCTGAGGCAGAGTACTGAGTTCCATAGGCTATTACCAATTGATTGGTGCACATCATCATTTAGAGTTCAAATTAGAAAGCTATAGTTACAGTATCAGTCATATTTTGAGCCAGAAATCCTGAATAATGACCCTGGTTAATATGTCACCCTTACAAGACCAGGAAAAAAGAAATAAGCATCAATTAAGGGCATGCATGCCCCTAAGAAGTCAGATGGTTTTGGATTCTCATAAAAGTGAGAACAATTATCATATCAAATTGCCCCTCTGCCAGCCTCAATAATTTTAGAGAAGAGAAAATAATTTTTAAGTCTCCAGAAATTAGGAAAAAAATGCTTCATAAAATCAAAGGAAAGGACATACTGTATACCACCCCTCTACCATGCCACCACTCATACATTTTGAGTCCTTGCATTCTTACTCTAAATCACTTAAAGGACTAGATGTTAAGTCAAAACACTTTCATGGACTCCTGTTAGAACTTAAACTTCTACTTCTATGAACATACAAAAGAAAGTCTCAATCAAACCACACCACATAGGTGAGCACAATATTTATAAACAAGACTATGTCTGTTTTTTATATTGGATTAAAAGCAGTAGTTCCTGAAATGATCTGAGACCACTTGTAGAGGACTTAACCAAGTTTGAAAAGGCTGGCAAAACAACACAGAAACAGCCTCCCTTGTTTTTCATCCCTTTCCTTATGTTGACAGCTTTCCAGAGAATCATTACAAGAGTAGTTTGTGCATTAGAGATAAAAGGCTATCTGTATTTCCACCAGAAACCTCTACTTTCCAGGCTTTATAACTCATCCATAAATATTTGCTCCAATCAACAGTTTCATATATAGTGATTCTGCCCCTCAAAATTAATATTGACTTAACTAAGTGATTTTTGGAAATCATGAGAATTCTCATACTACAAAGAGAGTAGAAAAGAAAACCAGATGCAAATGGGGTATGTGGATATGGTTTGAACCAAAATACAGTGAAATGCATCAAAGACATCACATAGCTCTTTCTTAGTAATTCTGTTTTAGATATAATTTTATTATTATTATTTTAAATCATATAGTCAACTAATTAAATTATTCCTTTTCACATACTTCTTTCTATAAAGGCAACTCAATATATCATTGTTTTCAACTAAAAACTTTTGTAGACTTTTCTAATACTAATCACATGCCTTTTTTGTTACAGATTTTGAGGTACAATTGTATCAAAAGCTATAAGATGATATCTTAAGCCTTTGAATACAATAAGATCCTAGTATTTCCAAATATCTTTAAGAGATTTTCCAGTATCTTATATTCAAA
This sequence comes from Dasyprocta punctata, assembly GCA_004363535.1. Lineage (NCBI taxonomy): Eukaryota > Metazoa > Chordata > Mammalia > Rodentia > Dasyproctidae > Dasyprocta > Dasyprocta punctata. The sequence continues at coordinate 39,948 of RJWM01012947.1, read as the reverse complement.
TGGCTTATAATGGTCCTTGGTAGACAGTTTCAGCATTTAAACTTGTCTTTTACCTACATAAAAAATCTCACAAATTGAATGTTTTTATCACAAGAGGAACCAAAACATCCTGCTTTTCCCAGTCTGGAAGAGAAAATTGTAAAGATTAGCAAACAGAGAGTAAAATCAAATCAGTCCGTTACAATGAAATACCTTCTTCCTCACCTCGCTGTTTCAGATTTTGTGCTTAGACTTTTATATTGCTGGAAATTAAGTGCTCATCTCGTGACACTATTGAGCCCAGCTCTTTGCATATGTTATTCAGCAAGAATCTTAACATTGAAAGTTTCCCTTCTGCTTTGCCCTCAGTCTGTGTGAAGGCTCAAACCCTAACCTGAAGTTTCTTTCTCTCTCCTTTTCCCACAGCTATTCTGTGATTGTAAAGAGGTGGTACATGCCACAGAGGGTCTGGATTGGGAAGACAAAGATGCCCCGGGGACACTGGTTGGAAACGTGGTTCATTCAAGGATCATCAGTCCTCTACGCCTGTTTGTTAAACAGTCTCCAGTGCCAAAGCCTGGACCTATGGCGTATGCAGACAGTGTGGAAAATTTTTGGGATTGGCTGGCCAACATCACGGACATTCAGGAGCCACTAGCGAGAACTAAACGGCGACCAATAGTAAAAACAGGAAAATTTAAGAAAATGTTTGGATGGGGTGACTTTCATTCCAACATCAAAACTGTCAAACTCAACCTTCTCATTACAGGGAAAATTGTCGACCATGGAAATGGAACTTTCAGTGTTTATTTCCGACATAATTCAACAGGCCTGGGCAATGTTTCAGTGAGCTTGGTACCTCCTTCCAAAGTGGTGGAATTTGAAGCTTCTCCCCAGTCTACCTTGGAGACCAAGGAATCCAAATCTTTCAATTGTCGCATTGAGTATGAAAAAACAGATCGGGCAAAGAAGACTGCCCTGTGCAACTTTGACCCATCTAAGATCTGCTACCAGGAGCAGACTCAGAGCCATGTGTCTTGGTTGTGCTCTAAGCCCTTCAAGGTCATTTGCATTTACATTGCCTTTTATAGTGTTGATTATAAACTTGTGCAGAAGGTTTGTCCTGATTACAATTACCATAGTGAGACCCCATACCTATCTTCTGGCTGAATCTTCCCACAGTGATGAAAATGGAGGACATTTGTATATTTAATTAGAATGACCGAGAAATGAGTCCAGCTTTTCATAGTAAAGGGTCCCTTTTGTTTCTGGCAGTGAACTGTAGTTCCCTATGAGGTTTTCAGATGAAAAGAAAAGCATTTTCAAATGTGAAACATGTTTGTTTCGATCATAAAGTACCTTTAACTAAAGTGAAACTACTTAGGAAACCATCACTTCCATTTAAGATGGTTAAGGTCTAGAAATATTATTGTTTAAAACAAACATCAACAGTAGCCACGTGTAACGGGAAGAAACCAAATTACATATGTCATAGACATGGCTCTTGGAATAAGCCTGCCTTTGAGACATGTTTTGAAAGATTAACTTAAAAATAGCACATTCAGTCAAGTAGCTGAGAAGATTGTATTTGGTAGGTGATGGTTTTTCTATCATTGAACCTGTTTTTACTGCTATGTCTTTCCCTACATCTTTGCCAGTATTGATACGAGCGGTGGAAGGGTAAAATTTGTTTCGAAACTCATGTGTGAAGTTACAGTGGAATCAAAAACATTACCGTCTGAGCTAGGGTTGAATGGAGTGTGATCTAAGCATTTAGCCCTGTGTTGGTCAACACCTTTGTGATTCTCAGGTGAGCAGTAATACTGCTGCACTGAGAAAGCAAATCTGGATATGTCAGTCAGACAGCAGTGAAGATCATAACGTTTCTAGACCCTTTTTACCAAATGCAGTACTGTGAGATTATCAACAATATTCAGCCCAGACCTTAGGACCCCATTCCATTCATTTGATAGTGTTTGTATGTACATGTGTAGAACAACTCTGAAATTGAAAGAAAGTGATCATTTCCTAAGATGAAATGTAGGGGCCGGGGGGATATGGAAATAGAGAGAAAAAAATTCTAGGATTATGAATTCATGAATTGTTGCCTCCCAGATTAAGTTTTCCTTTCATTTAATCATTGCAATGGGGGAATCACATTCTAGGTGGGAATGACACCTGTTATATTTAAACATTTTTAACCATTTAGCACTGAAAACCGAGATTGCTAGCTAGCACACTAGGTTTTTGAAATTATTTCCAAATTTTAATATCACTTTAAAATCATCCTTCTTGACTTCTCTGTATGTTAGTACTGAATGATCACTTGAGTTAGCACAGAAGGAGATTCTGGCTGGGCAAGCAAAGGCTTTTAGGATTCAGGAGCCATGAAATGGTTACTTTTTACAATAAGTGTTCATTTCTTTCCCCTATCTTCTCTGTAAAATATCAATAAAGTAAAGCATCAATTGAGGAATAAAGAAAGATAATTCTTAACTAACGAAAATGTTCTTACCAGCCTGTGCAGAAAGTCAGCAGGTCTGTCCTCTGTTTTACATCTCCATTTCTTTTCTTTTACTGGTGATAGCCTCACAGTGTTTGATTTTGTCTTTTATAAAATTGTTCTACACTTAGTATGTGATAGTACAGGCTTGAAGTTTTTGCTCTGAATTCATCAGGTGCTTTTGTAATTTTGTGATTGGTGAGTAATATTGTGAAACATCTTTTTATTTTCATCTAGAAACAAGAGTATTATTTATTGCAAATTATATGGGACCTATACATGTATATATACTTAGATTTTTCTGTGTACAGAAAAAGTACATGTACACATTTCTATGTAAATAAAAAGAATTTGCTAGATCTGTCCCATGATTTCAGAGTGGTTATTTTTAAAAAATGCTTTGTTCTTGTTTCATTTTCTCACAAGAATTTATTCTCTGTGTGTATATCAATTGATCATTTGTATTTCCTTATGTACATATTAAATAGGACAGTTTGGCTGTGGAAATGATTAGGTAGAGTAAAAGAGTAATTCACAGAAAGCATGTTTCACATAGCCTGACATCTAGTAAGAACTTTATAAATGTGAGATGCCATTATTAAATGATATTCAAGATGATCTGATGTTGAGTTATAAACATTATTCTATGCAAAAGAAAGAAACTTATAAATCAATTTATATAATCTTTAGATTTTAGCAGGAATTATGATGATTTTTTCTTTTTAAGTTTTTCACAGGCATATTTTAAATTGGAGTAGAACATATGCCACATATATTTCTAAGTCATAATTTCATTTCAAAGTGTATATAATTGTCAGTGATGGTACTTGGCACAATATAAATCAGACCCCATTTACATATGTAAATGCACACATTTCTAAAAAGCCATTTTTGCCTTTTAGTACTGCAGATGAGGAAAAAGACATTCATGAAAGGTAATTTTCCACCCAATCACGAATTGTTCAAAAATAAGAAACAGGATATTTTTAAATTTAAAATTCAACCAATATGCAGTTTAATAGCTAAGAAAGAAAAGTAGGTTACCCCAATATTAATGTAGAGAATAGTAGTATTTTTCAAATAGTGTACCCTACACTGTCATCTTGAACCCACTTATTTAAAAGACAGTTATACCCAAGTCCCCATGAGGGTAAAGAATGTGCCTATTTGTAAATGGAAAACCCAGCTGAAACACATTTCACCTGACTGCTAGTCTCTGGTCCTCTATTACAAAAGAAAGGGAAATTGAAGTAGCACTCAAGATGACAAAAAGATTTACAGTGAATTCATACTAAGACATGACCCAGAAACCAAAACTGAACATGACAATGGTTTGAAATATTTTCCCTCTAAAATCTTCAATACTGTAATTTCTTTATGAACACAATATTTTAAAAAACTGCATATATTATAGGGAGAAAAAGTCATGGTAGAGCCATTATATCCACATGTAAGAGTTCTGGAATACATTAGAGATATAGCCGATTGAGAATTAATAGTGGTTGAACATTACCTTTGCCAGTTTTCAAGTGGTTATAGCACCTGAGAATATATGTTCATCAAAATTGGCAAATTGTATGGAACACCTCAATTCCCTAAAGGTTTTATTTTACATCATGAAGGATATTACATTAACTTAGCTATTCTATAAAACAGAGTAAACGCATTTTTACTTGTAGTAAAACTACAGCTAGCCCAAAGTTAATCAGAACTTTCCGTGAATGTTAATTAAATATAACCAGTTGTACCAAACAAATCACAGGAAAACAGCCTCCAATTAGAGATTTTTTTTTCTTCAGAAGTCCTATAGATAGTCCAGTCTCTCACCCCTATCTCCTACTACATATTGAGGTCTGGGACTCTGGAAACATCCCATTCTTCTTCATTTTCAAACTTCCCTTTTCTTATTTCAAATCTGGTCCTCTCTAAGTAGTATGTAATCTATTTCTCTAAAAGAATGAGTTAACTTCTCTGTGTCCCCCATAGTATCTGGCAAAGGGTCCAATAATGAAGTGTGAGGATACTGCAGAGAAACAGAAAACAATAGGATATAGAGAGATACATGAGATTTATTATGGAAATTTGCTTACAATTACTGAGGTCAATAAGTCCCATAATATGCCACCTACAAACTGAAGAATCAGAAGATGAGATGGTATAATTCCAAGCTCAAAGACCTACATTAGGAGCTCTGATATCCGAGGCCAGGAAAAGATGTGCACCCCAGCTCAAAAGAGACCAAGAGTAGTTTGCCTGTCCTCCATCTTTGTATTCTATCCAGTGGCTAAATGGATTGAATGATGCCCACCGAAGAGGTGATGGTGGATCTTTACTTGGTCAACTGATTTCAATGCTAATCTCTTCCTGAAAGTCCTCACAGATATACCCCAAAATAATGTTTTACTTAGCTCAGTCAGCTTGACAGGTAAAATTAACCACCACAAGTAGATATTTGATCAATATCTGTTACTGGATTTTCATCAATCTCTAGTGGAATACAATGATTTATTCAAGATCCATTCTACTCATACGAGAGGTATGAGTTATCTTGCACTAGTTCCAATATGAACACCTTGTTCCAGCTGAACACAGCACCCACTGAATATTAGTTTCCAGAACCACAGAAACTTAAAAGCTAGAAACAATTTTAAAATTGATCTAGAATAAGTTTTGTTTGTCAGCTAAAGAATTGGAACTTTATGAGGTTAATCACCTGGTTATTATTTTTCTTGTCTTGGTGAAACCATTCATCTTTATTCCTTGAAATCATTGATGTTTTGTTTCAGCTCTCCATGAAAACATGCTCTACTTCTCTCTCCATGAAAGCATGCTCTCCATAAAAACATGCTCTACTTCTATGGTGGAAAATGTGGCTGGCCAACTAGACTACTGCACTGCTGCTTATATAGTGAGGTTTGGCCTCTGCTGAGCTACAGTTCATGGAGTTGTTAGAGAAAGGGATGTGTGCAGTTTCAGGAATGCACTCAGATTCTTTTATGTTCTTTTCCATCTTTTCGTTGGGTGGATACTCTGAGGAACACATGGAAACAGGCCAAGCAACTGCTAGTCTCAGTGCTAGTATGTTCACAGAAGAGAGTTACTTAACTCTCCCAAAAGTTACCCTGAATTGCTGTACGAGAGATGAACAAATGCGATGCTCTTTAAATTCATGAGATGTTCGAGTGAATTTGTTACTGCTACTCCTCATTATACAGCTAAAACAAATATTGCATGAAGTCTGTATGTATCCTAGCTTACTCCAATCTTTGTCTTTTTTAATTGTTCCTTTCAGTTTCTGTAAAGAAAGCATTGCAGTAAAAATTTCATATACAAGTTTAGCTTGCCATATTATGTAAATATCTCCATGTGTTCTATCATCCAGAAGGTTCACCAAAGCCAAAGATCATATTTTATACTTATTTGAATACCCTATTATTCCAAGAAAAGATGTTGTCTTATATGTGGCACAGGAATATATTTACTTAAAAACATTTATTTCACAAACCATATAAAATAGTGGAGAATTCTTAAAATATAAGAAAATAAAAATTCAAGAATTGTGTTAATTCTGTGTCATCTACTAAAGAATAAAAATAAAATAACTTCTTATTCATATTTGTTTTTGTTGGTAATGCATTTACAAGGGTTCATAATTTTATGTGTATAATTATTATGTGTCAAAAACAATTCTGATAAGGCACCAGCATAGTTTACAGCTGAAGTCCTCTTTCCAACTTCTTTTCCGTACTTGACTTGTTTCCTTCTCCAAAGGGAAATCAAAGTATAAATTTCTTCTGTATCCTGGCAGGAATCAATTAATAATATTGTTTTGAAATATTTTGAAAGATTAATAGTATTTCTTTTAGTTTTCCAAAATCTTCTATTTTGTATAAATACTGATTAGTTGAAGCATTATGTTAGTTAAAGCATTCATTTATCATTTTTCCCTTTTTTCAATTTAATCATTCGTAAAAAGAAAATTTTAATGACTGAGTTTTATCACTGGATAATTCAATAGGTTTATTTGGTTTCCTATCCCATCTTTATCAATATATGGAGGTTATAGAGAAAGAGAGTTTTATGTAATCACTAATGTTAATTAATAAATAAACCATACACCTGATATATAAAACTAGAATGGAAAGATGCTAAGAACATTTCCTGAACAAACAATGTAGGAAACAGTACATGGCTCAGTAGAAATTCATGAATGAAACACCTTGGCATTACGTGTGTAATGTGACACCCTCTGTATTCTCTTTCATGCCATCTACTCTATGACAAATACAGATAGAGGCCCAATAGAATTATTGTAGTCTCTGAAGCATAAAATAATTTTGCAGAATTTGTTTGATTCAAAACAGAAATTGCAAATGTCACTTAAAAGGATTAAGTTCAGATCCTAGTCCCAATAGAATCCGGGACCAATGCATTTTCTGAGGCCCTGTGGCATCCACTGTGATAAAGACCATCGCAATTGTAATCTCACTCTGCTCACTTTGAGAGAACCATGCAAATCATAGCATTTTAAAAGTAAAAGGGCTTTTACAGGAAAAATAAACTGATCTTCATTTATTCCTATTTTACTCCACCAGCATCCTAGATACTTCACAAGTAAACGCAGATTTTGGAGTTAGTCCAGTATGGGTGCATGTCATGAGTCTGTCATTTAATAGCAGTGTCATCTTAAATCAATTACTCAACTGCTCTGAGTCTCAGTTTTCTCATCTGCAAAATGGAGTTATACTATTTACCTCACTCAAAGTGTTGAGATACAAGTAACTGTCACCAATTATGAGCAATGAGATGGCAATAATTTTAAATTACAATACTCCTTTTTGTTATTTTTGTCACTAAAACCTTTACACAGTATAAACATACCAAGAGTGGTGTGACTAATTAGACTTCATTGTTTTTATTCAGAATCTCTCCCAAATTATCTGGGAAATCAGTCAGTGAAAATATCCTTAGGTTTAAAACCGTATATGCATATAGACAGGTGAATTTCTGAGGTACCTTCATAGTGATAATGACATGAAATGTTTTCTTTCTGTGTTTGGAAAAATTGACAATTTAGACATTATGTTTTGCAAAGAGAAAATCAAGGACTTAAAAAAACAAGGAACTTCATTGTGTGAAGCTCAGATAGCATTAAAATAAAAAATAGACATTACACCAAACCAAAAAAAAAAAAGTTTTAAGAAATACACTAATTTTACTTAGTTACTAAATCCTGATTAACAAAAAATTGATCACTAAAGTAAAACCTACAGAAAAGTGAAGTCTAATGTGGTAGGCATGTAAGAGAGAGTCTTAAATAACTAGTATCTTTATATCATTAGGTCCGTGAAGCTACTCTATATAGTGTGAACTTGCCCATTGAGCACTATCTACACTTCTGAGGGTAAACACAGCTCTACACTGGACTGCTCCGAATTCTTTTCTGAGTAGAGTCAATACTAACAAAGAGTTCATCTTGGAGCATTGTACTTAGGGATTGTGTAGTGCTCTACAATGCTTTCCATCATGTAGGTAAGAGAAACAAGAAAAGTTGTCCTGGCAAATTAAGAGGAGGAAAGAAGGGAAGCATGCACCCGGAAAGGAGCAGAGGTGAGCAGGCAGTCACGGAAGGACGCAGTTCCCTGTTCTGTTGCATTCTAAATGGCTGGGAGGAATCCTAGCTTGGGCTGCAGTGAGGTATCTCTATGTGTCATTGTAATAAACTCCTCTTTCAAATTTTGTCTACGTATAGATAATTGTATTAGAGTTCTAAAAGGAAACGAAAGTCATTCAAATCATATGAGAATACTGCTGGGAGTATATGCCTCCATAAGTTTGACTTTAGATTTGATCATGTTACATGCTCTGGCCATTTGGATGAGAGCAGTTGTGACATTTGCCTTACCCAAAGACAGTCTTTATATGCAATTGTGGAGTTTAGGTTGGGCTCTGACTTGTGCTTCTACCCTGTATCATGAAAGCATCACAACCTTTCACATTGGGATCCAGAATGAGAAGACCGTTAGAAACTGAGCCAGAGTCAGCTCACAGTTCTCATATTTCATGAGAGAAATACAAAGTATGTTGTTTCAAGCTACACCACTAGCCAAACTGACAGAGAAGGAATGGCAAGTAGAAAAGCAAATGTTTAATAGCCATCTCCCCCACCCAAAAAATAGTTGAATTGATATACATCACATGAAACCAACCAGCTTCCTAAACTAAAAGGAAAATTTGGCTTATGCAAAGAATTAATGAGAGAAGCATAATGGTTTGAGAAAAATTTCTCGATACAAAATACCATAGTGACCCTATGTTGCTAGTGGGAAGTAAGCTGTTTTACTAGGGGAAAAAAATCTTTTTGGGAACAAGAACCACATTTTACTAACCAGACTCCATGATCTTTTGCATTCTCCCACGTACTTTTTATGCTACCCTAAGTACCTGCTGATGATGATAGATTTGCTTCTCTTCCAGCATTGATTTGGAGAGTTATAGTTCTACTTCATTAATTATATCAAATAAGGGGAGAAAACTTTGTATTATAGCCACCAAGGATTTTAGGTAAGGAAAAACGAAGAATGTTATTTTGCAAAGGACAGTCCTGAATTGTTGGATTCTACAAGTGATTTATTCTGCTACGTCATGGGAAAATAAATGCCTCTTCCAACTGACTGGGACTCTTTTCATTTGTCAACTATTGATCCCCTCCCACAGCCTCTCTTCTTAGCTTCATGATTCTTCTAGAGGTTAAACCAATGGAGCCCAGTCCCATTTATTTCTTCCTACTTTATGCTGTGGTATCACCATCGATAAACATCAAAGCAGCCAGCCACTCATCTTCAGTTAGCAAAGTGGCAGACTCTAGGTAGGGGAAGCTTTTAGAAGTTGTTTAGGAATTTTCTTTCAGCATCCAGTGATATAAATTAAATCTTGAAAGCATCTATGGAATGGGTATTTTTAAAAATCATTTCCTTTAAATTTGATGTGTAACTGCAGTGGTGGTGTCCCTTTGTTTGCCATGTAATACAGAAGCCAGGAAGGAAGGTTTTAGTAGTCCTCAGCATGCTGTGTATTAAGTAGGAGATGTGTAAGTTTTAAAAGGGAAAAAAAATGACTGGGCCGTGGTAAAGCCTTTTTAAAAAAAAAATCTGCATCATTACCAAATGACTCTGATTAACAATTTCTTTCTAGGATCCACTACTGAGTTTTCCTTACTGTCAGTTTCTCAAATACTGCTGAAAAACATTTGTATATGAATGACTACTACTAATTTCTAAGAGCTGCTTTTAAGTTTTCCCCATTAAATTGGCATAGTTCCAAACATTGCAGGTACCTACATTCCACAAACACTATATCATAGTTCTCAGACGCCAAAGGAAAGCATTTGTTTCTGTGTAAATAATTGACATTTTCTTTAGGTTGCTCAGCAGTTTTGTTACTGGAGGGCTATCATCATTAGAATTGTATTAACTTTCTCTTTAGACTGAAAGCTATCAACCTTTCTTTTTCTTAAAGTTCCCCTTAGCTTCTTTTCTAGTCTGTGAAATACTAACTGCAGATTGTCTGCTCCCAATGGTGCTTCACCAATATAATTAAAAGTAATTGTAGATCCATCGGTCTCTCTGTATTTTTTTATGCTTTACCTTGCTCAAGAAAATAGTTAAGGTACTTTAGAAAAATATGTAGCTTCTGTAGGTACTCCGTTAAAAGCCAGTTCAGTGTGACAGCTCATTAGCAATGTCTTCCATGAGTGTCAGAGGGAGGAAACAATTAATATGCTATTTTAGTTGGTTAATGTAGAAAAATAATACTAAGTTTTAAGGAAAATATAAGTGAATAATCATAATTGGAAATGCTCTTCCCAAATACGATTATAACGTAGAAACTTTTAAAACATGCAAGACATGAAAACTGACGATTGAGTTTTTAAAATTTCAAAACAGAGGAAAAGATTTTTAAAAATAAAACCCTAGAAAAAATTAGACAACACTCATTTAATAAAGTGTTTATACTCTCTAAAGGCCTCTATTTAAAAATCAATAACTAAAAAAAGTCTCCACAAATAAATGTGGACAAACAACGTATCGGTGGTACATAAAAGCAAACCCAACTTAGAATGACTTCAGCAAATGAAAGTTACTTTTTTCATAGAAAAAAAATACAGAAAGAAATTGTCTGGGGCTGCTGTGGTAGCTTCTTGTACAACGGTGCCCACAGGGACCAGGCTGTCCCATCTGTGCCAACTGTTTTCACTCTCCTCCACTTAATGGTAGCCAGGCCTGCAGAAGTGCACTGTTACACCAGGCAGAGGGAAGAGGAACGATATGGGGCAAAAGCAAAATTGAAACAAGTAGATTTTTCCCAACGTTCACCCTAGCAAATTTTACTTATTTCTCATCAACCAAGGCTATGATATATGGCCAACTTCAGCTGCAAGATAAACTGAGAAATCCCTCTCTTGTCATGGTGATTTGATTTGGCAGGTGACAAATCTGAATAAAGTTGAAATTTTCTACACTAGAAAAGAAGGAAAGAAAGAGTATTGGGAAATGTGTGTGCCATGAGCCTAAGGCTGCCATTCTAAGGAAGTGCTGTGATCTAGATTTAAAATTTTGTCCTCCCAATTTTTCACGTGTGGGAAGGTGATCGGTTTACAGGGTGCTATGCTCATCAGAGTATTCATCTGTGAATGGGTTCACCTGATGAATGGGCTGTTAGCAGGGAGGCCTGGTTGGAGTTGCTCACTGGGAGTGTTCCCTGGAAGAGTGTGTTTTTTTCCGAAGCTCTCCCTGTCTCTCTCTGCTTTTTGGTTGTCATGGAGTGAGCATCTTTTCCTGTGGCACAACCTTCTACCATCCTGTTTCTCTCTTGGAACCTGCTGACCATAGACTATGACTGTGCGCCAAAATAAACCTTTCCTTATTTTTGTTGGGAATGTTGGGTATTTTGCCCCAGCAATAAGAAAGTGATTAAGATACGAAGCGGGTAGAGAGCAATGGTTAAGAAGCTATTTAGTTAATAAATATGTGAACATGGTTTTTGTTACTATCATTAGTCAAATTAATGCAAATTAAATGTGGGTCTACACCTAATAAGTGGAATGATTTTAACTTGAAACAACACTCAAGTATGGAGCTGCATTAGTTTATTTTCTGTGCCAATGCCACACATATTGCCATACATGTATGAAATTATAAAGTAAAGTATAAAGAGGTCCAATACAGAGGGGCCACATATGGTAGTGGCCTTTTGGCTGGCAGTGTCCCTAAGTAGTATAACACATCACATGGTAAGATACAGGGGACATGCATGTGCATTTGTGTGTCTTCACTTCTTCCTCTGTCTTATGAAGCCACTAGGATTTAATTAAGGGAGATTCATTCTAATGAGCTTATCTAATCCTAATCATTTCCCTAGTGCCCCACCTAACCATGCCATAACAAGATTAAATTCTCATTCTCTTAATACCTTTCAGTGGGGGTATAATGTCAACATATGAACCCTTGGGAGTCACACTAAAACCATATTCAAATGGTTACATTAGGAGGGTGAGTTTTGTCAAACACTGCCTTTGTCAAAGATAATTCAGAAATATTTTCAAAAGCCTTACAGGATTTACCAAATATTTTTCCCAAATTGTTGTACTGTGACAGAGCTGGTTATAGATGACAGCAAAGATTAAGTGATAAGGATATTCACTAAAGCGTTAATATGGAATATTATTAATTATGCAATAACTTTTTTTTGCAATCATATAAAATGATGAAAAAGAAAGACTTGCTGGGATGAGTTTATTGGGTTCAGATAAGTAGCACCTATGAAAGGTTATTTTTAATTCATTCTAACACACAGTGTAGTGAGTTTTCATGTACTCAACATTTTATTGTGCGAAGGACAGTTATCATAGTTTGAACATGAAAATCATTCTAAGTTACTGGAAACCAAACAATATCTTTCCCTAAATAACCTCTCAATACAGTATCTATCGATTGCCCAGCTTTCAGAAAGATGATTTGCCAATATATTTTACAAAACAAACTGTTTCCAAAATGTATGCCAAGGGAGACAGTTATTTTACAATAAAACACTCACTCACTGAGGACATTTGCCAAAAATAACTTCAGTTAAGAAATAAACTGCAGCCTTTATTTCTGGCAAAAGTCAGGAAGGAGTTGTTAGCTCTGGTCTTTTCTAACTCAATATAATAAATAATCAAAGTCTACCTGCTGCAAATAATAGAATGATTATCTTCCTGTTCCCATAGTGAGGGGTAAGGAGAGATCAGGTAAGCTGCAATTAATTTACTCACAAATAATACAAACATTCATGAAATAAGCAAAGGAAACATATTTCAAAAATAAATCCTGGTGTTAGGCAGTTGTAAATTTTTAACCATTTTAACCCCAAATCTTCCCAAATTGAACCTCATACAAATCTTATCTCCATATCAATGTAAGTGTTCCATACTATCAGGACTTCAGTCTAAGCATAAATTAATACAAAATATTGTTTATAAGAAGCATTGAATTCATGTAATATACTTTAATCATATCCAGTTCCTCTACCACTCTTTCTTAGGCTCCTTCGCCCTCCCTCTTATTCCCTTCCTCTTGTCTAATAATTGTCTCCTTTCTACTTTCTTGTTATTTTTTTAGGTTTCACATATTAGAGAGAACATATTTGTCTTTCTAAATATGACTTATTTCACTCACATAATGATCTCTACATTCATGCATTTTCATACAAATGATAACATTTTGTTCTCCCTTATGGTTGATTTATATATATATATATATATATCACAGTTTCTTGATTCATTCATCTGATGACGGGTACCTAGGTTGATTCTGTATCTTGACTATTGTTAATTGCATTACATAAACATAGGTATGCAGAGATTCCTATATGATGCTGACTTTAATTTCTTTGGGTATATACCAAGGAATGGTAGAACTGGATGAAATGGTAGCTCTATTACTTGTTTTTGAGACACCTCAGTTTTGATGTCCATAGTGGCTGTGCTAATTTAAAATCCAGAAGGAGTATAGAATGGTTACTTTTTCCCTGCATTCTCACCAGTCTTCATTGTTTTATTGTATTCTTGATGACACCTATTCAGACTGAGGTGAGATGGAATCTCAGTGTAGTTTTGATCTGCATTTCCCTAATGGCTAAAGATGTTGAATATTTTTGTCACATATTATAGGCTATTTGTACATTGTTGAGAAGTATCTGTTCAATTCACTTGTCCATTTAGTGCTAGGGTATGCAATTTTTTTTTTTTTAGTTCTTTATGTATTGCAGGTATTAATTCTCTGTTAGAAGAGTAGATTTTCTCCTATTCTGCACAATGTTTCTTCATTTTGTTTCCCTTGCCTTGCAGAAACTTTTTTAATTTGATGTAGTCCCACTTTGTGATTCTATTATTTTCTGTGTTATCAGAATCCTATTTAGGAAGTCTTTGTCTGTGTCTATAGCTCCAAGGGCTTTCCTTGCATTTTCTTTTAGAAGTTTCAGGTCTATGATCCATTTTAAGTTAATTTGTGGGCAAGGTGGGAGGCAGAGATCTAGTTCCAATCTGCTATGAGTGGATATACAGTTTTCCTGGTACCATTTGTTATGGAAGTTGTCTTTTCTCCAATGTATATTTTGGCTCCTTTGTCCAGAATCAGAAGGCTGTCATTGTTTCTGTGTCCTCTATGCTGTTCTGTTAGCTTCATGTCTATTTTTATTCCAGAACCATGCTGCTTTTTGTTACTGTGAGTTTGTAATACAATTTGAAATCAAGTAATCTGATGCCTTCAGACTTGTTCTTTTTGCTTAGGGAGGCATTGTGTTTCCAAATGAATTTTAGGGTTGTTTTTCTAGTTCTATGAAGAAAGCCATTGGTATTTTGATGGCTATTGTATTGAATCTGTGGACTGACTTTGGTAATGGGGCCATTATAGCAATATAAATAATGCCAATCCATAAACATGAATGTATTTGAAATTTTTCCTCCCCTACCTATGGAATAGTTTGAGGAGCATTGGTGTTAGTTCTTCTTTAAAGGTATGGTAAAATTCTGCACTAAACTCATCTGTCCCTGGGCTTTTCTTTGTTGGAAGACTTTATTACTGCTTTGATCTTATTTCTTATTATTGTTTTATATCTTCTTGGTTCAGTTTAGGTAGGTTATAGCCATCTAAAAATTTGTCTATTTATTTTGTATTCTCTAGTTTACTAGAAAAAGCCTTTCAAAGCAGTCCCTAGTACTCTCCTGGATTTTAATAGGTCTTGTAACATCACTGTTTTTAGTCCCAATGACAGATCTGTAGGAGCTGCCTCTTCAACTGTACCCCCACATTCCTAACTACATGACCTCCTGTCTAGAGTTGTTGCCTCCTAACCAACTCACTTCCATCTATGCTTGCCTCCCAAGTAGCAGGCATGGTATACTCTACATGGGATCATGCTCTTTGCCTGCCCACCAACTTACACGGCTTATGTTCGCATTCAGAAAAATAAGTCAGAGTGCTGACAGCTGCCCATCTTCATCTGACTTCTCCCACTTCTTTTCACTGGTTGGTTTTCTCATCTCTATTCAGCTACACATGCCTAATCTGTTCTGCAAACTCAGCAGGCATGCTCCTTCCTTAGGGCATTTGCCCTCCCGTCGTCCACTCTGCAGGAGGTTTCTGTCCCCCATAGAGAGCAGCACAGCTGTCTCATGCCTTCTCTCTCTCTCTCTCTCTCTTTCTCTCTCGCTCTCTCTCTCTTTCTCTCTCTCTCTCCCTTTTTCCCTATCTTTCTCTCTCTCTCTCTCTCACCTCCAAGTCTTTACTCCGATGTTCTCTGATCAACTGAGACGGCCCCTAGCCACCTCATTTTAAAAGCCATCCCCAACCTCACTTCTGTTTTTCTCCATTGCTTGCATCACCATTAACATTCTGTACGTTTTTACTTTGATTTTTATTGTTTCTCTTCATCACTCTTCTCCTACTTCCAAGAAGAAAGTCTCTAGGTGAAAGGTTTCCCTTATTTTCCTAGATAATACTTTGCATTTCTCTGTGTGCCTGGCACAAAGTATGTACTTAAATTATTACTGGGTGAGTGAGAGGTTGAATAGTTGACTAACTGCTATAGTAGATATATAGGTTTAAAAGAATTTATTTTATTTTTTCTGGTAGCTACAGTTTATTCCTCAAATTCTGTTTGATAAAAAATTATAGAATTTTTAAATTTACCTTAGTATGTCTTCCTAAAGTTATGTCCTGCTAAGAACTTCTCATTTCTTAGTTTCTCTAGATCAGCAATGAGCACATTTTTTTTTCTTAAAAGGGCAAGATTGTAAATATCTTTAGTTCTGTAGATAAAGGTTTTCTGTCATAGCCCCTTGGCTCTACCGTTGTAGTCCTGGAACAGCTACTGGTAACACTGAAGGACTAGCCGTGGTAATGATCCAATAAAATTATGTCACAGAAATATGTTCTAGGCCAGATTTGAGCTTTGTTGAGCTTTGTTTTCCCAGTCCCTGCTGGAGACAAAATCCCAATAGTCTTGTTGCTAATCCTGGGGTGTAAATTCCCACAAATTACTGCTGCTGCCAAAAGATGTGCATGCATTCAAGTTTCAAAATACTGGGCTCAGGAAGATACAAGCAAAAACTAACTCGATTCTTTCTTTCTCTGTCCTCAAATCTTCTCTACAAACAAAACAAGTTTTCTTTTCCCTCTCTTGGATGAAATCTTGGGCTTTTTCAATCACTCTCAGATTTTAAAATGTAAAGTTTCTATGACTTTGAGATATCAGTAAATCCATTAGAGTATTTTTATCACATGAACCCTCACCTGCCACCATTTCACATTTCCCTCGGGGTCTGCTCCTCCCTGAAATTTCATTTAGTCTTCACAGCTTGTGAAGCTGTGGAACTTGCCGCATGCCAGGCCAATTCCAGCTTCAATGACTTGGTGGCCTACATGTTACTTTTGCCAATATATCCTGCCGTATAGTTTCACTTCTTTTCTCCCTAATATACTGATAATCAGTATCATGTAGACCTCAGACTGAGGAGTCCCATACCTTTGGTCCCAGCCCCCCTATTTAAATACATTTATAGATTCGCATTGCCCTTAGAATAAAGATACAGGTTCTTAATCTGATGGTTCCCAACTTTTCTAGGCCTGCTTGGTCCCACCCTGCCATCACTCAGGCCTTTCAGCTGCCCTGGTTGTATTGTACTCCTTTACAATCACCCAGCTTCTCGGTACCTCAGGACTTCCCGAGGCTCCCACCTATGTCTTTTGGTCTTTGCACTTCCCTTTATTAACTTGTGCTGAACATTCCCACTTCGGTTCAATTTTCTGTCTTCCTTTTTATTAGATTCTTAAAAATCCTGTGAAGAATACATGATACACAAAACTAAGGAATTAACTGTGTGTATTTATAGTTGCATTCACTGCAATTTCCACTTAATTGCATAGGGTAAAATGTTTCATTGGCATGGAATGAAAATTTTGAATCACACTCCATTAAACAAACCATCAAACAAATCTCTTAATTCTTCTAATGGGAAACTCTAAAAGTAGGGTCTTTTCAGGAATCCAGTCCCCTTTCTTTCCAGTTCTGCCACCTCTGCCCTTCAGGTGAATTGGCTTTGTCCTCAGTCTTGCTTCACTATTTATAGCTGCAAAAAGAGTGATTTCAGTTTCAGACTTCTTTCCTGTATGCACAGAATCCAGAAGTCAGTCAGGAGAAAACTCCACTCTGAATCAGTAAACAGAAGGCCTTAAACTCATTTTCAAGGCCCCAGTTAGGTGAGATGTCCCTTGAAAGTGGGAAAGTGATTGGGCAGATCAGCCACACTCACAGAACATACCCAGGAGCTGGTGGCTTGGAGCAGCGAGAAGGGATCCAGACTTTCCAAACTACATGGTTGTTTCAGTAAGGGAAAAACTGAAGTTCTGAAATGGAAAATCAGGCTGCAGTGTTTTAGCCGAGAGATCAAAGGTTTAATGCTGAGAAAGCAAGCAACTTAATACAATAATAAGACATGCTCATTTCTCCGTCTTATTTAATCTTGTACTAAAATACTAAATACTACACTATGATGTAGTGGCTTGGCCCATGAATATACCACTCTAATTTTATAGGTGAAACAAAATTGTTCTTTCCATTCTTTTTCTATTATAAATAATACTGCAATAAAATTCTTTGTGCATGTTATTTTTTCTATTCCCTGTAGCATAAATTCATAGAGGCAGAATTAACAGGTCAAAGTCTATTGAAATATAAATTCCCTCTCCCCCAAAAAATTATATGAATTTTTGCTCTACAGGTCATCCTTTAGTGTATGACTTGCTGGTTTTTGACATTCCTGCTAGATGAAACAAGCCTCCTTCAAGTCTCCCTACCTTTGTTTCCGTTGTTGACCTATCTACTTCCTATTGCCCCTCCAATGCCCATGACCCTTCTTTGGAAAGCAGTTCCTCACTATCTCTGCCAGTTCTCCTCTATTATGTTTTTTTCATCATATCTCTGGCATCCCACCAGATACGACATATTGCAATCATATGTTCATTTGTCTGACTTTTATAGTAAGAATTCAATTATTTGACTAATTATTATTATGATTGCCATTCAACCTTCTAACCTTACTACTTAGCAACAGTGCTAAGTTCTCAGGATTATGTTTTTATAAACTGAACAGACATGGAAACTGATTGCCCTCTGAGTGTGATCTAAAGGGAATTGCATCAGTCCACATAATCTTGGAAGAAGGAAAAGTTTGAATGCTGTTCAAAGTAAGGGGCAGTAAAGAATCCCTGGGAGGAAAGCTAATGGGTTAGGAGCAGAAGTTCTCACTCCCCATTCAGCCAATAAACAGGGTTTGAGTTTTTAGAGCTAGATATGAAAGCACCAGAAACAGATTCAACTGTTTCTGTTGATGTTTGTTTATTATTAAATGAAAACATCAGGACAAGTTGACAGCCAGAAGCTGTTGAGACCTTGGACTTTTGAGGTCAGTTTGACGGCTTTGAGTGGTGAGGAGAAGCAGAGATATGAGGTTGAGCCACAGTAAGCCACTGAGCAGTGCCAGCTCCTGAGGGGTTCATTCTGAGGGAGTGGTGCAGTGGTGACAGTGAGGTTTAGCAGGACAGGACATGGAATTAGATAATAGAGGATTCAAGGAGGACACCAGGGCAGGTGCTTCCAGTCAACTGTATTTGACAAAATATGTGGACACTTTTTAGTGACCCCCCCACCACGATGACAGAAAGCTTCATCCTTCCTCTTTTGCTTCATCGGGTGCAAGCTTTTGGCTAACGTACTCAGTGGGACTAGAGGTTTAGTAGGAGGGATTGGTGTGTTCATGTAATTTGGTTGGGAAATTGAACAAATGAATAAATACATTGAAAACAATGACAATCAGGTATTTCATTGTGAGATAAGAGAGTTACAGTTAAGGAAGTCAGAATACTATTAAATATTATATGACTTCCTGAAAGATGATGGAGTGGTGAGCACCAAAAAAAGAGCCTCTCCAAGATTCTGTGTCCAAACACTAGAATATAGCAATGTGAGGAAGAGAAGAAGAAGGCAAATGGGTCTCTGGGACTCAGATCCTGGGATATGAAGCAAGAACTGAAGCCCACAGAGAGAGCAAAAAGAGAAACTTCAATGAAGCAGAAGAAGGAGGCAGGTGGCGCTTTCTTCATGAGCCCAGACTCAGTGTGTGGAAGGAGATACTTAAATGCCCAGTGACTGCTATTGACCCAGAGGCCTCCATGGAGGAACACAGCAGTGGAGCAGGGCGGTAGACTACAGTGGACTGCAGTGGATAGTGGTGAGTAGTTCCTATGGGGACTTCCCATAAGAGAGGGTGTTGGATCAGGAGTGATCTTGGAAATTTATGAACTCAAAACCAGCACTTCAAAATGTTCTGAAGCACAGTCTAGAAAGAAATAACAAGTATTACAACTCCATGAATCCCAACAAAATGAATCCACCAGGGAAGGTAAACAATTAAACAAGGGGAAAGTAAGGGAACCAAGAACAGAAAAATAACAAGGCAAGGATAGATCAATACATGTCAGTTATAACGATCAGCATTAATGGTCTCAATTCTCCAGTCAAAAGAAACAGACTGGCAGAATGGATCAAGAAACAAAATCTAACAGGGGTAGAGAGAACAAAGCCACACCAGGAAGCAAGCCCAATCTGGGAATCAGCACCATGAGCGGGCTGCTGGCAGACTGGAACAGACAGACCCCAGCCCCTTCTGGCATGTGGGCTGACAAACAAGAAGTAGCAATTCCTGCCCTCCCCATCCCCTGCAGTAAGCAACACAGGCTGTGATGATAGGTACAGAGGTGAATGCAATTGGATGCCTGTGGTGCTTTATTGTTTCACTAACATTGCAGGTCTAGGGCAAATGGTCTTATCATAGGTTCAGAGGATAGTAGTACACAGTGCAACATCTTGAGGGGGGTGATCTCTTTTTGAGGGTTGCAGCCATTGTTGATTCATTATGGTCTTGTTTTGGAAGTTCCATATCGTTTCCATTATTCTTTTGGGTTTTATTATTATTTTATTTGATTATGTCAAATCCAATGGCAGAAGCAGCTATTTCAAAGATAGCAAGATATATTATGGTAGCAATTTTGGAATTACTATTGGCTTGTTTTGAAGTTCTTTATTGCATTCATCGTTTTGTTCTTATTGCTTCTATTTTATTCTGTTCTGTTTGATCTTTACTATGCCCCAAGTTATCTGCAGCTATTTTGAAGACATCAAAAGGCATTATGGTAACTATCATTGATTTTGTAATGTTTTGAAATTCTGTATCTTTTACATTGGTTTGTTTTGATTGGTTTCATTCTGTTTTATCCTCTTTACAATACAAATAAAAATAAAGAAACAAGATCTAACACTATGCTGCATACAAGAAATGCATTTATTTCAAAAAGAAATTAGTAGACTGAAAGTCAAGGGATGGAAAATAATACTGCAAATAACAAGAACTAAGAGAAGAGCAGAGGTATTCATTCTATTTGCAGACCAAGTGGATTTCAAGCCAAGACTGATTAAGAGAGACAGAGTTCACTGCATCCTTGTAAAGGGAACAATCCAAGAGGAAAAGATAACAATCATAAATATAAATGCACCAAATACCAGTGCACCAAACTCTATAAAACAAATATCAACAGACACAAAAAATCAAATAACTAATACAATTTTAATGGGGGACCTTACACTCACAAATAGATAGATCAACTAGTCAAAAAAAATCAACCACAAAATATTATAATTGAACTAAACTTTTGAACAAAAGGACTTTGTAGATCTCCACAGTGTTCCATCAAACAACATCAGAATACATGTTCTTCTCAGCTTCATATGAAACATTCTCCAGAATAGATCACATTTTAGCTCATGCAACATGTTTATATAAATACAAAGCGCCGGGCGTGGTGGCACATGCCTTTAACCCCAGCACTCGGGAGGCTGAGGTAGGAGAAGTGTTGTGAGCTCGAGGCCGGCTTGGGCTACAATGCAAGCACAAGGCTGGCCTGAGCTACACAGCGCAACTCTGCCTCAAAAAAAAAAAAAAAAAAAAAACAGGGCTGGGAGTTTGGCTCAGTGGCTTATGCGCCTGTCAGGCAGGTGCGAGGTTGTGAGTTCAATCCCTGGTGCCACAAAAAAAATAGATAAATAAATAAATACAAAGCAATTAAAATTGTCTCATGAATATTAGCAAACCATAGTGCAGTGAAACTGGAAATCAAAGGCAAAAGAAACCACAAGAACTTCATAAACACATGGGAATTAAATAGGTCTCTTCTGAACAATCAGTGGGTCACAGATGAAATTAAAGCAGAAATCAGACAGTTTCTGCAATTAAATAATAATGCCTGTACAACATATAGAAATTAATGGGACACAAGGAAAGCACTCATATGAGGGAAATTTATAGTGGTGAATAACCATATCAGGAAAACACAGTAAATTCACATAAACTTAATGTTGAACCTTGTTATGGTTTGCATTTGGATGTCCCCCCAAAACCTCATGCAGTCTGGGGGGCAGGCCCTTCAAAGGCAGCTGAATCTAACATTTGTGATTGGTTCACTGTCTAACTCTGGGGTTGGCAGTGGGAGTGCTGTACCTGACCAAAGCAGGTAGCCAGCATACAATATAAGGGAGGGAAGGAGTCATGTTCCTCCCTCTTTGACTCTTGTCACCTTTGGTGCCTGTCGCCACCATGAACAACCGCCCCTGTGCCATGCCATCCTGCCTTGGAACCAGCTGAATACAGACTGAAACCTCCAAAAACTGTAAGCTAAAAAGCTCTCCTTTCTTCACTTCAGGAGTCAGGTATTTTGCCTCAGCAGTGAGAGAAAAGTAACCAAGACAAACCTTAAGCTTCTAGAAAAAGAACAGCAAGTCAAGCCCAAAGTTATGAAGATTACAGCAGAAATTAACGCAATGGAGACTTAGAAAATAATACAAAGAATCAATGAATCAAAGAGTTGACTCTGAAAAAGTGAGTAAAATTGACAAGCCTTTAGCCAATCTTATCCAAATAAATAAATAAATAAATGGACAGAAAAATTCAAATCTATGCAATTAGGAATGAAAATGATGAATCCAGATCCTGTGGGAATCCAGAAGATTATTCATACCTGCTTTGAGAAATTGTATTCTAATTAGATGGGAAATGCAGAAGAAATGGACAGATATCTAGATATGTATAAATTAGCAAAGCTGAATCAAGAAGATACAAAAATTCTAAATAAACCAATATCAGACAGGGAAATTAAAGATGTAATTAAAAACCTGCAAACAAAGAAAATCACAAGCTCTGATGAATTCACTGCTAAATTCTACAAGATATTTAGAGACGACTCAATACCACTGCATCTCAAACTCTCTAATGAAATTGAAAGGGAAGTGATACTCTCAAATTCATTCCTGGAAGCAAGCATTACCTGATACTAAAACCAGAGAAGGACTCAACCAAGAAAGAGAACTATAGGCCAAACTCCCTAATGAAAGATTGCAAAAATTATCAATAAGATATTGGTCAACAGAATGCAGAAAACCACTTAGAAGATTATACACAATGACCGAGTAGGATTCATCCCAGAGATGCAGGGGTCATTCAGTATTAACAAATCAATAAATGTAATATACCACATTACCAAAGCCATGGAGAAAACCATATGATCATCTCAGTAGAAAAAACCTCTGACAAAGTCCAAGACGTTTCCTGATTAAAACCCTACCAAAAAAATCCCTACAGAACATTGAAATAAATGGTCTCTGTCTCAGTCTGATAAAAGCCATATATGACAAACTAACAACTAGCATAATACTAACTGGACAAAAACTGAAAGCTTACACTCTAAAGTCAGGAACAAGAGAAAAATCTCCCCGTCACCACTCTTGTTCTGTATAGTCCTGGAAACACTAGCCAGATCAATTAGATAAGAGAAAGAAATAAAAAGAATAAGGATAGGAAAGGAAGAAGTTAAAATTATCATTATTTGTAGATAACATGATCTACTTAGAAGACCCTGAAAACTCCACCAAAAGACTTTTGATTTAATAACCAAATTCAATAGCATAGATACAAAACCCAGTACCCAAAAATCAGTAGCCTTCCCATGCACAAATAACAAAGTCACTGAGAGAACTAGGGAAACAACACCTTTCACAATAGCATCCAAATAATGAAATACCTAGAAATCAATCTAACAAAGGAAGTAAAATACCTCTACATTATAAACTTCTGTACTCTGCAAAACAAGATCAAAGAGGGTATCAGAAAATGGAAAGATATCCCTTGCTCTTGGGGTAAGAAGCACCAATATAGTGGAAATGGCCATACTTCCAAAATTGTTATATAGATTTAATGCAATCTCTACCAAAATTCTAATAGCATATATCACAGAATTAGAGAAAACAATCCTAAAATTCATTTGGAACCAGAAGAGGCATAAGATAGTAAAGGCAGTTCTGGGCAGCTAAGGCAAGGCAGGAAACATCACAATCCCTGACTAGAAATTATACTACAAAGCTCCTGTGATAAAAACATGATATTGGCAAAAATGCAGACCTGAGGGATCAAAGGAACAGATTAGAAGATACAAAAACAACTCTCGACACACTTAGCCACCTTATCTTTGACAAGGGAGTCGAACACCTTCACTGGAAGTAACCTCTTTTGTAAATGGTGTAGGAAAACCTAGCTTTCTACAAGCTGAAGATTAAAACTAGAACCTTATGTATCACCATGCACTAAAAAATCAAAATGGATCAAAGATCTAAATATGAAACAGAAATACTAAATCTCCTGGAAAATAGAATAGGTAGACCACTTGAAGAGATTGTTGTTGACAAAGACTTTATGAACAAAATCATAATCCCACAGGAACTAGTACAAAGAAATGGTGACCGGCATCACATCTTATTAAGAAGCTTTTGTGCAGCAAGAGAAATCACCATCAGAGTAGAGAGACAACCTAGAGTGTGGGGAAAAATTTTCCAGCTTTGACAAATGAGTATTATCTAAAATATATAAAAAACTAAAAAAAATCATACCTCCCAAATTTAAAGTCCCAATCCAAAAATGAGCATCTTAAATGAATAGGCATTTCTCAGGTGAAGAATACAAATATCAAAGAAATATAAAAAAAAAGTTCAATGTCATTGAGTACTTGAGAAATGAAAATTAAAACAACACTGAGATTCCATCTCATTCCAGAAAGAATGGCTATCATCAAGAAGTCAACCAATAACAAATGCTGGTAGGGCTGTGGGGAAAAAGGAACTGTTCACCACTTTTGGAGGAAGTGTAGACTGGTACAACCACTGTGAAAAACAGCGTGGAGATTTCTCAAAAAAAAAATGGGACTAGAGGTTCCATCAATCCAGCTATTAGTCGTCTTGATATCTTTCTGAAAGAATTAAAAATATCATGCTACAGTGATACATGCACACCCATGTGTATAACGGCAGAGTTTGTAATACCTAAATCTTGAAAACAGCCAAAATGCACATCAACTGATGAATAAATAAAGAAGATGTGTGTTTTTTATACAATGGAGTACTACTCAGTCATAAAGAAGGATAAGCTGGAAACAATTCTAGGTAAATGGATGCATCTTAAGGCCATTCTCTTAAGTGAAATAAATCAATGCATATGTGTGCATACTGCATTGTTTCTCTGGGGTGAGAAACAGCAGGTGTAAATAAGGATCAAAATACATAATAGATATTATGAAATAGGAAGAAAATATTCAAGTGGGAAGGGGAACTGGGGGGGGATAAAGGAAGGAATGGGCAAAGAAAAAAGATGATGAGAAAAGAAGGAAAGAATGGAAACAAAGCTTTTGTAAATAAGGACAAGAAGAGAGGTTGAAGGGGGTGTAGGAAAATGGGAAAAAAAGAATCAAATTATATCATGTACAGGTGCAAATTCCCTATGAATTACCTGTACCAAAGATGTACCAATAAACATAATTAATAGTAATAAATAAAAGCATAGACATTATAGTGATGGATTCATCTGGGATAAGATAGACAGAGAGACAGGCAGGCAGGCAGACAGACGTGTATGCATAATACACATAATTACAGTGATTTTCTACCCTTGCCTGATAAAAGGCCCTAGAAGCAACATCACTGTAAAGGTCAGATCTTGGTTTCTTAATATCATTCTGCATTAGAAAAGAACTAAGTCTTCTTGGAGAAATGGGTCTCTTCAAGGTTGGGGCAGGAAAAATCCGTAATGGTACTAAACCTTTTTTTTCTGCCAGAAAATAATGAGTGTTCAACAATGATGGAAACTTCAAGGAAGCACAGAATCAGCTTGAAGGTCTCCTGCTGCTGAGACCTAGAACAATTTAATTAAAGAAAGGCATTTATTGCAACATATTGGAACCCCTTGAGTAAAATAGGAATCTATAAGTACATGTCAATATAAATGAAAGCATAAATGGGGAGAGGGAAGGAAATTCCAATAAACAATAGATTGCCAATTAGTGAATCCAGAAATAACGATGGAATTAAAAAATCATTACAAAGCTTGACTTAGCCACTGTGCTAAACGCGGACAGCAGATGGGAATATTCTCCCTCTCTTGCCTGATGAAGTCCATCTTTCTGTGAACTATGTGCACTTCATTTACCATTCAGAATATTTTCTTGGCATGGTATTTTATCACTGTCTAGAATGATCTGAATTTGACCTTCTCCAGTTTGGTTTAATGGGACTGTTCTTCAAGGCCATATGTTTTCCCACTACCAGCATCAGTTTCATTACCTCTCTGCTCTACCGTATCTCCTCTCCACCATAAATCTAGTCTTCAGAACAGGACAGATAAAATGACAATGCATGCGGTTTATTCTTTTTCTTTCAGCAGCTCATCCTACTCTCCCATACTGAATCAGAAATGTGTTGCTGATAATAGTCCTCCCTTCTTGGCTACTCTTGAGGATTCTCCCAATACGCTCATGCTTGAAATAATACAAAACTCACCTAATGCCCGATGCTATATGTAGTATGTGCACTGTACCTGTTAAAAGGGTCAAAAACAGATAAGGGAAGGCAAGCTTTGTTTCCATTTCTCTCATCCATTGATCCCCTCTTACCTTTCACCCCAGAAATTATTACTTTGATTATAAAATAGATAAAAGAGCCGTAGACAAGTAGTTCAAATATCTGTATTGTTGTCTGACTCTGTCAACATGAATTATGTGGCATTACATGAACAGTATAATGATTTGAACTTCAGTTTTTTCACTGAGAAAAATGATAGGTTGCACCTAATAACTTCTATCTGGGTTTTTCTTTTTTCTGTTTCTTTTTTTTTTTTTAAGCTCATGAGTCTATAACTTGAGCTTTAATATTGGAATACTCGTGGTATGGTCCTCAAAATTCTTCTCTTCTCCACAGACATAAAATGAACATATGTTGTCTGTTTTCTCACATCAACATACTGATAACTACACATTTTATTCCTCCAGTCTAAGTCCCTTCTTTCCTCCCACTATGAGTTTCCAATTGCTCATTTGGTACTTCATGTGGTTGTTCACTAGGCACCGCCAATTTGACCTCTAGAAGAGAAAACTTCATGTCTGTCTCCTGTATCTATTCTATTTTTCCCATCTCAGTAAATTTGCCTAGTTTTCCAGATGAAATATTTATCAAATTTCATTGTTCTTTCTCTTTCTTTCACTCCTCACATCCAATTTAATAGTAACTCCTATTGGTTTTATCTCCCAAACAGACCACTTCTTAGCACTTTACCACAGCTATGCCTTACTCCAAGCTATCATAATCTCACCCATGAATTATTACCATGACCTTTCTTGTCTGCTAATGTATAAATTTCCAAAGAACTTGCAAGTTGTTTTCATAAATTTAAATCCAAGCATATCACACATCTTTCTTTAAAGCCCTATGGTAGGCCAGGCACACCTGTAATCCCAGACCTTCAGAGGTCAAGGCAGGAGGATTGCCGTGAGTTCATTGTAGCACAGCCAGTATCCCAGGGAATACAATACCGTACAAAAGTCTTTACCATGACCTGAAAACCTTACCTGCCCTAGCATTTGTGCATTTCTCAAATTCACATTTTATACCCTTCTGCATATTCTTTATATGCTGCAGAGACTGGCTAGCAGTTTACCAAACCTGGATCCTCTTTCTCAGGGATGGCTTGCGTTTCCTGGCATTCCTTGTCATTAGGCAGCAGTGGCATGTGACTGAATTCAGGTCAACAGAAAAAGAAAATAAGTGATACATGCCATCTCTAGACCTACTGTATGCCCCCTCCCACATGACCCATGCCCCTCAGCTGTCAAGGGGATGCAGGGAACCTGGCTGAGCACTCAGTATCCTAAAGCAGGGAATAGGCTCCTAAGGGAGGGGTCACGGAGGCCTGAAATAATAAGTAGAAACATCCCCTAAACTCTCCTAGCATCTGCTGTGAACAAGAAGTGAATTTGTGTATTAAGCCACTGAGTTGAGGTAGTGGCGTGAATGTTATTTGGTAAAGCATTTAGTGCCTGTTGACTAAAGCATCAACAAAACTCTTTCCTGTGTTGCTTAATTTACCTGCTTGAAACCTTCTTTCTGTATTCATGCTGCTCACTTTACTAGGTCTTTGCTTTAAATGCCATCTGCTCCAAGAAGCCCTCTCTGATGACTCATCTAAAACAACCCAGCTCCATGTCTGTCTCCACTACTATGCCCTCGCTTTATGCCATTTTCTTCACAGTATTCATCACTACCTTATATCATATGTTTGTTTATTGTCTTTTTCATGGAAATATATAGATATAGATAGATAGATAGACATAGATATATAATCCAGGAAGACAATAAAAGCTATTTCTTTTTTTTTCCTTTTGTATGTTTCATGGTACATGGGTGCCAGCACAGAGTGGGGGCTCTATCAACATTGAATGAATTAATTAATTAATGTAAGCTTCATTTTAGCGTGCTAGCCAGCTGTGGCTGTTCTTACCATGGCAAACTGAGTTTCCTGTCTCACACCTCATTTTCAGCCATACAGCAGCAGTTATCTCATCACTCTCCACCCATTAAGCTTTCATTTCCCTATTTTATTGGCTCCAAAGGAGGTAACATGGTCCTGCAAAGGGACACTCTGTTAGGGCCTCGAAAATTGAAAGCAGGGAAAAATGAAAAGCTGTCTCAAACCTTTTAAACAAAACTTTAAAGGTCTGAGGGAGTAGTTCACTGTTAGCGTCCTGGGTTCAACCTCCAGTACTAGAAACAAATCAAAACATGAACTTGAGCAAGGAGTATATAAACAGGTGGTAAAGCCATGGAGCCAGCAATCGAGTGGGAAGAGCACATCACCTCTTGGACAAGGACTGAGACTGTCCTCAAGGAAGGGGCTTCCCACACCCTGTATTCAGGTAGGATTTTGCATGCTACCCAAAACTCCAGTCTTTCACTTTTTTCCGTTCATTTTGCAGGCTTGGTGTCTTTGGACACCTTTGACTTGGGTGTCTTTGGAAATAGTCAGGATAGCTAGGATTAGACAGTGTTAGGTCCAGAGCCAGGGTGTCTACCCTAACAGAGGCTACTGTACAAACCTTTTAAACAAAACTTTAAAGGTATGAGCATTATTTACTGAGTTACATTCTATGTGCAACCCTATACCAGGTGCTGAAAAAATAACTACAAGATGGAGATATATTTAGTAGGAAAGACAGAAATAGCCTTACCATTCCTTGGATACAGTTGGAGTAAATTCCCTGAAGGAGAAGTCACTTGTCCCATGACAGTCTGTATCAGACTAATTAATGGAATAAAGAACTATTTTCACACTGTAACTGGACAGAAACCTTAAGGATGAGAATTTAACTAATCAAACAGCAATAAGGAAGGAGAGCCATGAGAGGATACAGGATGACCTGGGAAGATGCCTGGAGTATTGGAATGCAGTACAAGGCTAGTGTGACATAGTGAGCAAAATGGAAATAGGCAATATAAAAGAAAAGGGCAAGATGGCACAGAGCCTAGTGGGCCAAATTCACGACCTTGGCGCTATGCTAAGAACAATGGAAAATCAATGAAATATTTAAGTGGGGAGGGAGAACAGGACATAATCAGTTCTGTATTTTGAAGTGATTACTCAGGCTTCTGTAAAAAGAATGAGTTATTAGCGGGGCAATCATAGAAAAAGGGAGTCAATTACCAGGCTATTGCAAGATCAAGAGAAAAATAATTATTAGACTACAGTATTAATAATGAGTATGGAAAGAAACAGATATTTGGGAGACAAAATCAATAAGACTTCATGGTAAATTGGATACAAGCAGGGAGGGAGAAAAGTGCACAGAGAAAACACCTAGGTGTCCAATCTGAGCAGACGGGGAAATGATGCGACCATTCACTGAGCCAAGCTGCCATCTAAGCAAGGTAGATGTAAGGAGAAGATTTTGATTATGATTGTGATTGTGATTATGATCTTGAAACTCTTAACTTTGCTGTGGCAGCTACCTACTTTCTATAATCCCTAGATCCCTGCATGTGATAGTGAGAACATTACTATCCCAAAGGGGAGTTAGGAAGTCAGCAAAGAGTAAGTACTCAACAACATAACATTCTTTTCCCTTCTCATACCTGGTCTTCATTCTTTAATTATTCAACAGGTATTTAGGGAATTTCTCCTTTATGTCAAATCACTTTTCTAAAGGCATAAATGAGCCTATAAAATCTCTGTAATCATGGAGTACACTGTATAACTGGAGTGGATATATCACAAGATATACATACATATTCTCTATAGCTATTCATGAGTATGGGGACAAGGAGCACTGTGGTTCAAAAAAAGGGGATTAAATAATGTAGACCCTGAGATGGGTTTAAGGACAGTACAAAGACCCATGTAGCTGGAATCCATTGCACAAAGAGAATGCTGGAAGATTTCACCTGAAGAAGTGGCCAGAGATAGATCATTCATGGGCTTGCAGGTCAAGGTGAGGACTTTGGTTTTTCCTACAAATGAGATGAGAGATGCAGGATTAAGAAAGGACTGACAAGAGCGGGGAGCAATATGTGGACAAGGGTTTCAGGCTAGGTTGAAAACCAGAAGCTGCTCTCTGTGATGCTCTTTTTCTTTTACTTCTCCCTCAATCTAGAGAATGAATAGAATCAAATTAGTATAGAATCAAACAAATTTATGGGGCATTTACTATGAATCTGCCAGGCTCTTTCATATGTTGTTAGTAGCCACTTTACATCGAAATGTTGCTTAGATCAGCCACAGTTGTTAGCACATTTGCATATTATTTCAATTAGTCTCAACACAGCATAGGAGGTGGATTTTATTAACTTTGTTTTACAGATGAAGAAACCAAGACTCAGAGAAGTTAAATAATTTATGCAAATTCACACAATCAATAAGTATTATGGCCAGGATTCACCAGATACACTCAGGGCTTCCAGACTCCAAGTCTGTATATTTTTCCCATGACTCCATGCCAAGTTGTCCCAGCAGCCCTTGATTCTACCTTCGAACTTGTTGTAAATGGAAAGAAATGGATCTGAAAATAAGCAAATGACTCTCACATTATTATATTTACATTTTAAAGAGGATGCATGATAACCATTGGGGAAGGAGTGTGTCACTAACAATGAATAGAGATCCTTTGAAGGCTGAGGGATTTTCTGCAGGATTTCATCACATTGTATAGGTGCACCTTTTATGTGTAGGTCAGCTGATCACTGAAGTTTAAAATTGCACAATATACCTCTAGAGGTTCTAATAGTCCAAACTGCATTCATTCACCTGAATACATTGCCTAAATGCACAAAACTTTTATATGTTGGAATTCCCCTGAGTGAAACTTTACTTTTATCTTTCTATTTACAAATTTTCAGAGCATCCTTTGGAAAAACAATGATGGCAGCAGCTACTGCATAATATGCAACCATGTACATGATGCTTACATTATTTCATACATCATCTTTAACCTTCACAAAACCAAGCGTACTATGCACTATTTTGTTTTGCTTTGCTTTGCTTTGTTTTTACAAAGGAACAATCCAGATCAAGTGTACCCACACATGCACACATAAGCACACACACGTGAAATAAATAACTTTTCAAAGGTCACTTGAGTATAGGTCAGTAGCAAAGTACTTGCCTATCATCCCTGGAATGGGGTAGGAGGAGGTCACTGAGTTGTTCTAACTTGAGTTTTCCTGTTACATTTTCATCCTTCATATTGCTTCTCCTATTAAACAGCTGAGTGGTTTCATTGGTCTTTGTCTTAGTCTGGCATACTTCCCAAGCTGTGCCATTGTTATTGCCTTGACCATTAGTTGTAGCTTTGTACAGTGATAAGACAAATCATTAATAGTCTACAGCTTGGTCTGAGTTTTCTTCCAGATCCCTACTTTCCCCCATACTATGTCTGGCAGGCCCCCTCCCTTTAGATGCCATCTCTATGCCCTTTATAATTCCTATTCCTTGTCCTGAGGCCATGAATTAGAGTAATTTAATCCTTATAAAAATGTTTTTTAAAGTGGAAATTTTGAGAGCGACACTTATGCTGAAGAATAAATACCCAATGGAATTTCTGACCTTGAGATATTTGAATGAAAGAGAAATGCTGAGACTTGAATTGCAAAGACTCCTTAGCCACTGTCTTGCTTTTGCTGTGTAGTCCCTGCTGCTATCCTTTGAATTGGCCTGCACCATCCTTTCTGCAGCATAATTTTTGCTCACAGTTCTTACCAAGTAGCTAATTTAAGGAAGTATCCTTAGGTTTTAGCATCCAGATCTGTCTATTGTGCATCCTAACACAACTTTCCAGAGATTGGGGAAATTTAGATCAGGTTAAATAAGCAACTTCTTTTAGGGTTTGATCGAAAGCAACAGCAAGACAAAGTCCCACTGGAGTTTACATTAAAACTAACACATGGCCAGGCTGGGACAAGATTTTAGCTTTTCAAAGAACTTAACACTTTCTTGAGAAATACTTGAGTCCATTTCCTGCCTTTAGGCATGTAATGGTCTACTTTCCCATTGCTGTGACAAATACCAAACATCTTCAACTTAAACCAAGAAGAAGTTTAATCTGGCTCACAGTTAAGAGGATTTATTCCATGGTCAGCTGGCTCTAAGGAAAAAACAGTATGGTAAAATGGCATGAATGAGGAGACCTGCTTACCTCATGACAATCAGGAAGCATAGAAAAGAAGGATGACCCAAGGAGTGAGATACCCCCCCCCAAAGGCATCACCCCAGTGACACATCTCTTCCAACCAGACCATGAAATGATCAGTGGGAAAATCCACTGAGAATTATAGTAGGTTCATGATCCAATCACCTTCCAAAGCCCCAACTCTAAACACATGAGACACTGGAGGGTATTCTTAATCTAAACCATAACATTCTGCCCCTGACCCTCAAAAACTCATGTTTGTCTCTATATAAAAAGTATTTAGTCCATCTCAAAGAGTTACCAAAGTCCTAACAGTTTTAGCACTGGTAAAATGTTCCATTCCAACATCTCCTCAGTAACTCAAGGCAAACTCTTAGCTGTGAGCCCCTACAAAAAATGAAAAGAGGAAGTTAAGTACTTCTCACACACAATGACACAAAATAAACATTCCTATTCTGAAAGTAAGGAATAGAGAAATAGAAAGGAATTATACCAAACCCAGTCCAAAATCCAGCAAGGTAACATTAA
This sequence comes from Dasyprocta punctata, assembly GCA_004363535.1. Classification (NCBI taxonomy): domain Eukaryota; kingdom Metazoa; phylum Chordata; class Mammalia; order Rodentia; family Dasyproctidae; genus Dasyprocta; species Dasyprocta punctata. The sequence continues at coordinate 7,242 of RJWM01012947.1, read as the reverse complement.
CTCCTGTAGCTCGATGTCTAGTACCTGAAGTAAGTTATGGTGAGATGTGAGCTCCAAAGGGCTTGTGCAACACTACTCTTGTGACCTTGCAGTTTGCATCTCATGTGGCCTCTCTCTTGGGTTAGCTCTACTCACTCCCTCCTGTGTTTCTCCGCAGACCAACCACATTCCTTGCATCTCCAACTTCTAGGAGTCTCCATTAAACTTTTGGCTTAAAGCTTCATGAACATCTGCATCAGTGTTTTATTTCCTAGCTTCTCAGGCATTCTTTTTAAAAGAAGCCTCCATGACTGAATAACTCTTGCACTGTGCATGCCTTAAAAAACAGCACCGTGGCAGACCTTGGAGGAATCCAAGGTCTACCATCAGCTCAAGCAGTAGTCTTGCCCCCTTGGCCCACAGCTACACAGAAGGTCTCTGAATGCCTGGGTGACCAAAATACTTCCCTAGTCTACTGTGAATGAGCAGGGAACCCTAGGATTCTATTCTCAAAACGAAGTTCTTCGAAGCAGTTTACCATTTATATTCTTTAGGCTTCAGTGAGTGGAGTCTGGGTAATTCTTAAAATGCCCTCCAAGCTTCTTTCCTATTGTCCTGGTGCAAATTATTTGGTTATTTAAAAATGCTAATATTTTTCACAACTACTCCTTGATCTCAACTTTGTAGGTGTTTCCTTTTTGATGAAACTACAAACTTTTTACCTCTTGCAGCTATTCATTTGCTCCTGATTCTCAGTATAAATCGGGCTGAAATCAGATTTATATGCTACAGCCTGAGGATTGGGCTGCCTTGAAATTTCTCCTACCACATTAATTAGTCTACTACCTTAAATTCAGCATCATTTGGCCATGTCTTAAGGCCACTTAAGACATGGCCAAAATGAACACAAGCTCTTTGACAGAATGTAATAAGCATGGCATCTAGTCAGTTTTCTAACACAGCCCTTATTTCCATCAGAAACTTCAAAAACCTAGCCTTTACTCTCTATATTAGCATTCTGAGCTCAGATAAGGATCATCCACCAAACTCTCCTTACAACATTCTAAGGCTTCTCTAGTAAGCATCTACACGCCTGTCCAATTCCCCTCTACAAACCAGTTACAGAATCTTTTGAGTCACATAGTTGGTATAGTCATAGTAATGATCCCACTTCTGGTACCAATTTTATGGATTGGTCAGATTTCCTGTCACTGGAGCAAAATACCTGAGAACCATATATTAAAGAAGGAGAGGTTTATTTTGGCTCATGGTTTTCATTGGATTTAATCCATGGTCAGTTGTCTTTAAGGTAAAAACAGCATGGTAGAAGGCCATGGAGGAAGAAAGCTGTTCAACTCATGGCATTCAGGAAGCAGAGACAGAGAGAGAAAGGAGGAACCCTCAAAGGCACACTGCAGTAACACAACTCTTCTTACAAAATCCTACTTCTTAACAGCACATATAGCTATGAACTCTTCAATAAATCAATTCACTGATGAGTATAGCAGTTCAATGATCCCATCACCTTCCAAAAGTTCCACTTCTAGTCACATGATGATTTTGAGGCCGTTCTATGTCTAAGACAGTAGAAACCATAACTTAATCTAGAGGAACAACTTCAAGAGAAAATGTCTTTCCTCACTAATGTCTTCAGTCACTAATAAATAAAACCTAGCTGGAAAATAATCAGCCTTGAAGACTAGAGATCGAAAATTCTACCTCTAGTCAGTTTATCCTTGCCTTACCTGTCTTATAGAGTACCACAAAAAAAGAGAGTGCTGATGTAATTTTAAGTAAGGTAGTCAAGGTCTGTCTGAGAAGGTGACAATCAGATGAAATATAAAGAAGATGAAGCAATGTGTTGAAATAACTCACTAGTGCCTCCACCCTCTACCCACAGTGTCTGGAAAATACCACTTTCTGTTTCCATGATTTGAATGAGTCCAAGACCCTCATACAAGTAGAATCATAGTGTTCATGTTTTTGAATGCCTTATTTCACTTAGCATAATTCTTTCAAGGTTTAGATACAGCACATGTAGCATATGTCAGACTTTCCTCCTTTTTAAGGCTGAATAATGTTCCTGCACATACTGTTATAGCTCTATTATAGTGATTCCCCACACTAGCTACAGATTACAATAAAAATGGCTACATATTTGAACATGCATGTATGTAATTTGACTCAATTTAAGACCAGTTAAATCATCATATTTATAATATGCAGTCAGGATTGAAAATTCTGAGTTACGCACTAGTTGTTAATGTCTAAATTCTGGCCTCTTCTTTCTTTGTTGGCTCACATGTGTGTATGTGTGTTTGTGTGTGTGTGTGCATGCATGTATGTGGTGAGAGGTAGGGAATGCATACCTTAGGTAACTTAGGTGATTTTAATACCAGTAGTACAGGTAATGCACTCTGTGAATCATTGTAATCACAATGCAGTGGACAGTCATAATGCTCGTATTTGCCACAGGCATGTCTCTGGCCTAAAGACAGAAAAAAGATAAAAGACAAGTATGTGAGAAATGTCAAAAGTGAACCTGAGTAGAAAAATCCATGAATTAGCAGAGCTCACTGGAAATTATAGTGGTCTTCTGACTTCTAATCCATCCAGTTAAATAAATTGAATATCCATGATGACAAACAGGAAATACTGAACTCTTAGAATCTCAAATACTTTAAAAAAATACTTCCTCTTTTCCAGAGTTTACATCTTAATGTGATGGAAAATAACTTTGAATTTTTTCCCATAGTGCACAGCTAATTACCAAATGTACCCATACTGCAAGCATTTAATGCCAACATAAAACATGGTGCCATAATGAAGATAATTGAAAGTATGACTTTCATCAATATTTAATTAGCATTTGGTCCTAACTCATTATTTCAGTACAATTAATTTGACATCTTACTATATGTCTTGAACAGATTTCAATCCAGAGGGCTGTTTTATTGGCAAGACATGTGTAACATCACACATGCCCCTGCCCAAAGGAAACAGTATGAAATATGGGGGGAATGATTGACAATTTAATCTAGTTCTGAATAGCAAAGCCTAATATATTAAAACCAAATAAGTGTGTTTATTTAGCAAGGCAAATCTAGTACTAATGAAAATCTTAGCTTTGCTTAACGGAGTCAGGAACAGAACTGCCACTGTTTGAGTACAACTTTGAGGGGTTTCAGCTGCTGCACTATCGTAGTATCAAGAAACAGAGGTGCATTACCAGCTACCTGCAATCAGAAAATTAATACACACACACACACACACACACACACATACACACACACATCCAGTCTGAGATGTACAAAATATGATCCTGCTAAAGTAAAAAAAAAATTAACAGCAACAGAAGTGGAGGAGGAGGAGAAGGAAGAGAAAGAGGAGGAGGAGGAGTTCACACACTTGGAATTTATCAGGTGTTATGCTATAACCACTTATAGCCTTAGAGCAAATCATTGAATGTACCTGTGGCTCAGTTTAAATAAATGTGGAAATGGTAATAAGATCCATTAAATGAGAGCTTCTCAAACTGTAAGAAGGATCAGCTTTGTGTTTTACTTTGTTTTAAAATGCCCATCATTTATAAGTAATTTTTATTAAAATGCAATTTAAAATGAAGAGAAGCTAACAGTTCTTGGCACTGATATGATGATAAACGAAATAAAACAGACAAGTTCCCTGTGTCCATGACCTCAGCATCTGGTGGGAAGAAAAAATGTATAAATAAGTAAATAAATAATAGGTAATATAATTTAAAGTAGTTTTGATGAGAAATATAAAAGAGATAAATCAAGTAATGGGCCAGAGATTAATGGAGACTCAAGAATTGCTTTTAATTGGAGTGATCCTCAAAGAGATCTATTTGAGCATATGTGTACATGTGCACATGTGAGTGTGTGCATGCATGTGTGTGTTACTGGGCATTGAACCTGGAACCTTTGCACTGAGCTATATCACCAGGCCTTTTTTAAATATTTTGAAACAGGGTTTCACTAGGTTGCTAAATTTCCCAGGCTGGGTTCAAACTTGAGATTCTGTGCCTCGCCCTAGGCATGCACCATAGACGCTGGCTTCTGAGTCAAGACCTCTAGAAGTTGAGACTAAATGAGGAGAAAAGCCAGACCTGCTCAATCTTGAGGTGGGCAGCTCCACACATAGTTTTAAAGTGCCATCTGCATACCTGAACCCAGTGTAGACAGTAGGATTGCAAAGATGATATGATACATTCCTACGTCTGAAGATGCTATTTTCTTTTTATTATTATCATCATTTTAACTGATATATTAAAAAGTGTGCGTATTTATGGCATAAAATATGTTGTAATACATGTGTATAATGTGCAGTATTCCAATCAGAATAATCATATCGTCTTAGTTACTTTCTGCATTGCTGAGACAAAATATTCAACATCCAAAGTTAAAGGAGGAAAGGTTTATTGTACCTTACTGTGTGCAGAGGTTTCAGCCCATAGTTGGCTGGCTCTAAGGCAGGTCAGTGTGGCCACAGAGCATTACAGAGGAAAGAGTTTATGGCTGACAGAGGCAGGAAGGCAGTAAAGCAGTGAAGTAGTAAGCAGCAATCAGGAGGTGAAGACAGCAGCCCTCTTTCTGTACCTTGTAGACTCTCTAGGCTGCACACCCTTAAGGTGGGTAGCTTCACATTCACACTCAGCGCTGTGCCAAGCCAATCAGTGGACTAACTTAGTAACCAGACAGCCTTCATCCCAGCATCACTAGATCTAGGCACCTCTGAAAAAAAACCCTATGACTGCATGAAGGTATGGAGGACATTTAGACACAAGACATATCACGTATCTATCTCCTCAAACATTTACCATTTACTTTGACAAAAACATTCAAAATAAACAAAGTTATTTTCTAGAAATTAATTCCTGTCAACAATGAATATTCTAATGTAAAATTTGGGTTATTTTATTGCCATTTTCATAAGACCAATTATTTAAAAAATATCAACTAAAATCACTTTTCAAAAAGAGACAATAACTCCATTTTTAATCACTAACTCTATGCTAGGTGTTCTAAGCAATTTTCTTTTTTCTTTTTTTAATTTCAATGAAGATAAAACAGAATAAAACCAATCAAAACAAATCAGTGTAAGAGATACAGGATTTCAAAACATTGCAAAATCAATGATAGTTACCATAATGGCTTTTGATGTCTTCAAAATAACTGCAGATAACTTTGGACATAGTAAAACTCAAACAGAACAGAATAGAATAGAAACAATAAAAACAAAACAATGAATGCAATAAAGGACTTCAAAAAAGTCAAGAGTGAATCCAAAATTGCTACCATAATATATTTTGCTATCTTTGAAATAGGCACTCCTGCCACTGGATTTGATATAATCAAACAAAACAAAGGAGAATAAAACCCAACACACAAAAACAATGGAAACGATATAGGACTTTCAAAACAAGACCATAATGAATCAACAATGGCTGCAACTCTCAGAAGGAGATCCCCCCTAGATGTCACACTGTGTACTGATATCCTCTGAACCTATGATCAGACCACTGGCCCTAAACCTGCAATGTTAGTGAAAAAACAATTGCATTTCACCTTGATAGCTATTATCACAGCCTGTGTTTCTCAAGATAAGCCAGTTGCTTATGGCAGAGGGGGGGGGCAGGATTGGCATTTCTTGTTTGCTAGCCCACACTGGGGTCTATCTGTTCCAGTGCAGCAGCAGCACGTGGTGCTGGTTCCCAGAGTGGGCTTGCTTGCTGGTGTGGCCTTGTTCTCTCTACCCCTAATCTGTGAATGGCACTGACTCACGGGGAGAGGCTGGGGTCTGTCTGTTCCAGTCCAGCAGTGGCCCACACATGGCAGCAATTTTTAAATACAGAAACACTATCAGATGGGTTTAATGATGGTGAGACTGGTGATATTTATTATTGGACAGTTAATTAAAAGACACAGAATAGAAAGTTTACCAAAATCACAATTAGCAAATGGATGAAGAAGTCTTCCATTGATGTCAGATCCAGCACCTTTGACTTTTTGTATTAGACTGAAACAACTCCATTCTTTGTTAGCAAATATCCTTCCTATATGGAGTTCAACAGGTCTATATATTTTTAGAGATAATCTCTTCACTTTGGAGCAATGAGTATTTCCCTATGCCAATATTCCATTCAACTATTTCACAAAATGGAAAACAAGATATTTCTCATTAAATAATTCCTAACTTGGAAAAAGAATAGAAAAATAAAAAAGTCTCAATTTTTATTATTACATTCAATGGATAAAAATCTCAATTTCCTGTAACAGTCTTCACATTCTTATTCTCAAATTTTGTGCTTATCTTTAATGGTAAAGCATTTGTGAACAGTACTGAAGGAGCACTGCCTTAGATTTGCCTCTGTGCTGTGAGAATGAGCAAATTTAATAGATTTTTTAAAAATTGAAAAAATAGTGAAAAACATTGTATAGATATAAGAAGTTACTTCTGAGAAAAGAGGAAACCAATAGGATTTGGAAATAGGCAGGACACTGGCTTTCCATATGATACAGGTAAGAGACAACAGTGATCCCCAATCTCAAGTAAGTTACTTCTCTGCGATATCCTGGAATACATATTCAAGAATGACATAAGCAGTGTTTAGTGCTACTCTAGATGGAATGGGAAAGAAATGCAGGGGCTAATTGGTACGACAGTAGGATGTATGATATAGCAAAGCCTTAGAAAAGCAGAAAGACGTGATTTCTAATACTCTGAGATAGTGCTGTGTGCTTTTCTAATCACATAAAATTGTATTTGTGGAGTAGTATGACATTTCAGTGCATATACATTATATATGTTTAAGTTAGATTAAACATCTCTTTCTCTTCACAAGTTATCATTTTATGGTGAAAATATTCAAAATCTCATCTAACTTTTTTAAAATATGCAGTACATTGTCATTACTATAGACATCTTACTGTGCAGTAGAATTTCAAAACTTATTTTTCTCATCCAACTATAACTAGACCACTTTTCTCCTACCCCATCCTCCCAGTTACAGTCTCCAGTGTCTGATAACCACCACTCCACTGTCTCCCCCTTTTATTTTTACTAAATGGACGCAGGGTCCCCAATGATATGTGGCCCTCCAGGAGCGCGTGCTCCCTACCTCTTTTACCGCTTTGGGAGGACTGGGCTTGGCGGCTACCAGTATGCGCCCATATATGGGGACCGGAGCGACCGAGAACAGGACACCTCGTATCGCTCCCTGCGATGCTTTGCTCTACACCT
>RJWM01012946.1:0-54918 GCA_004363535.1 Dasyprocta punctata | reverse complement strand
AGCCTAAACTACACAGTGAGTTCTAGGCTACTTAGTGAGTTCCAGGCCAGCCTAAACTACACAGTGAGATCTTGTCTCAAAAAAGAAAAAAAAAAAAAAAAGTCAGATGTGGTGGTACATACCTATAATCTCAGCACTCAAGAGGCTGAGGCAGGAGGATTGCCACAAGTTTGGGGCCACCCTGGACTACATAGTGAGTTCAAGGCCATCCTGGATTACATAGTGAAACCCTGTCTCAAAAACAAAACCCCCAAAAAACAAAACAAGAAACCCAAAATAAAGAAATACACAGAAGGAAACAGCAGCTGAGGGGGTGGCCTGCCTCAACCAAGTAGCAGATCAGCAGGATGCACAGTGCCTCATTAGGCTAGTGAAGTCCGTGGCAGCAGCTGTTGGGGGCTCTGTGATCATGGGTAGTAGCAGTGTTGCGCCAACCCAGGGGAAAATGGAAGGACTATGTCTCTCAAAAAATACGACGTTCAGCCCAACGATGAACACCACTGGTGAAAATGATGCCTGCTGATGGGCAGGGAAACCAGGAAGCAGCTGTGCAGAGGGCCTGGGAGTGTCTGTGACTGGCCAAGAGAGCAAGGGCAGGGAGGCCCTGTGACTCAGCGACTGCCAGGAGCTGAAACCTAACACTCAAGCACAGGCCACCTCAGGACGGGGCCTGAGCACCAAAACATATGCACGCAGGTGTAACCCAACACATGTAACGTGTGCTTCCCCTTGGACCCCCAGCTCTGTACACTGGCTGCAGGTGGCACAGCCACTACTACACTGAGCACACGGGTGGTTTTTTTTTTTTTTTTTTTTAATTGCTGTTGTTTTTGTCTGTGATAGGGTTTCACTGTGCAGGCTGGCCTTGAACTCACTTTGTAGCTCTGACTGGCCTCGAACTCACAGCAATCCTCTTGCCTCAGCCTCCTCAGTGCTGGGATTACAGGCATGCAGAATCATGCCTGGCTTAGCACAGTTTTATTGTTTGTTTTTTGAGACAGGGTCTGTCTATGTAGTCCAAGCTGGCCTTAAACTCACTATGTAGCCTCGAACTTGTGTAAACCCTCCTGCCTCAGTCCGCCAAGTGTTGGGATTACAGGTATACACCACCATGCCCAGCTACTGAGCACACAGTTTTAAATGCACCCAGAAGGAACCAGCGCTCTTTAGGTAGGTGGCTATTCACAGCTGGATCTTTCCATGGGACCCGAAGGGAGGAAAGCACTGCAAACATGTCGGGGTGCACACAAGGACAGGAACAGCTTGAAGGGCCTCCTGCTGGCCAAATCCAGGCAATGTGAGTGCTAAGATAAGCAGAGACTGTAAGGATAAAACAGGTTCAAAGGCACCGGGACACAGTGATGGAGGAAAGGGGTGAGTGCGATCCCTCTTGCACATGAGGTTACAGATGTGAAAGAATCTGACGCACTAGAAACATCAAGTGCTGTCAAGGCTAGTGGGCACAGGAAAGATTTCCCAGAGGCTCTGAGAACCTCCCACAAAGGACGGGTAATTGGGAAGGAATCTCTGCGGGGTGTAGCTGGTGTCACAACCATCAAGTGATGGAGGTGAGCTGGTAGTTAACTGCCAGTAGTTAAAGGAAAACACATGCCACATCTGCCACTTGCCACTGTAACTGGAAGGACACACATGCCCCCAGGACACATGTCCTGTAGTCACCAATCTGGCCTGAAGACCAGGACGTGCAGGACAGGTGGCCAATGTGGAGCTGGCCATTTGGCAGAAGTTGACCTCTGAGCCACAGGCCCTGGAAAGCCTTGTGGTGCCCCCGAACGGGAAGGCACATAGATTTACTCCCAGCCTAAATTATTCAAAAGAAAGGGGAATGCACCTCTTTAACAAGCCATGGCTTTATGAAGCAAGGTTAACAATTTCACTTGATTCAGTGGAATATTATAAACTCTCTGGGGCCCATTTGAGGACTTCTACTTCAGGCACAAGGTGACGACTCAGCATTTTTTATATTATTTAGAGAATAAAATTAACCCTCACAGGCCCAGGTTGCTGCCTCCCCTCCCACTGGATCTGGCCGGCTCAGCGCTTTCCCCATATATAATTACAAGCTGCTATCCATCATGCAGCAGCGACGCAGCGCTGACACGTGGAAAGGGACACAGTAAGCACTTCCACTAATAGAAGCAGGACTTAAATATCGCTTTGATATTTTCATTTAAATTGGAATATTTTATGATAATTATCTATGCCCTCCATGGGCACCTGCCCCCACCTGGGCCAGGGCCTGGAGCTGCTTAACTAGCCCACCTCCAGGAGGGGCTTCCCTGCCAGGCCTGGTGCCCTTCAAGGTGACCGCCAGCTCTGTTAGGCCCCACACTTCCAGCGGCCAGTGGCAGTGCTACAGCAGTCAGGGCTGGCTCCCAGCACCCTCTGCCTCAGTGTTGGCCTCAGAAGGGGGCGCCACGGCTACATTGGTGGATGGGTAGAATGACAGAAGTAAGGTAAAAGCAGGACCAACTATAGAGGGCTGTGTCCAGCGGGGATAGCATTGCTTCTGGGTTGTCCCTACAGTGTGAAGCTAATGACAGAGGGCGTGGTGTGCCCAGTGACCTCAACTTCACTGTGGATTTCCCCTCTGGTCTGTAGGCCTGAGGCAGGGCCAACCTTCCCAAGGTTTTGCAGCTAAAGGGGCAGCAGTGAGTCTGGTTTGGGACCTGAAAATATGCATCATGGCTCTCTCTCACGGTGCCAGGACCACAAAGCCCTCTAAGGGCAACCCAGCCCAGGCTCATGTCCACCTTCACCCTAGCCACCAGCCCCAGGGTGGAAGCACAGGTGTGGGGGATTGTGCGAAGATGGTTCCCTCAGGGCCTGCCCTGGATTAAGACAGTCATGAGGGAAAGGCTGTGCTTGCTCAGCTGCGCACTGCCTGGCCAACAGGTGAGATGGTGCGTGGGACAAGAAGGCAAGTTGGGTGTACTTTGAGCATAGATGTAGCCCTCCTGTTGGGTCCCCAACACCCTGCTGACCCTGGGTGCTTCTGGTGGGCTCTAGCTGCTACACAGGACACCCCCAGTCTTGGTCTAGCTCCTCTGTCCCAGTTAAGTGGGAGCAGACCACATGTCCACCACCTGCCATCCCAGGGAAGCCACTGGCACCACACCCATCCACAGCCCTGTGAGTCCCAAGATCTCTGATTGCCCCTTAACCTCATAGCAGTCTCCTGGAGATGTTGCTGGCCCAGTCACTGCAGCCCTACCCCCACTGTGCACCCTTGATGCCCTGGGGGACACAGGTCCTATTGGACTCATTTTCCCTCAATTCAGACTCTACTCGGCCCTGGTGCTATGTGACCCTGGGCAAGTTGTTAGACCTCTGTATTACCTGTGAGGTGGATGTAATGACAGTGATCACCTTGGGACTACGGAAGATCAGGCTGCAGGTAGCTCAAGTTACTCATACACCCCTGTACACTCACCCATAGCCCCTCACCTTGGCACCCAGTGGGCAGTAGCCTTTGAGGAAGTCACTGCAGACCTCAGCCTTGCGGGACACATACACGTGGCTGTAGGGGCAGTTGCTGTTGTTGCAAATGCCCTTCAAGAAGTAGGAGCACACGGGCATCTGTGGAAGGGAGGGAGAGTATAAGTGAAGAGAGTGGACCCAACTCCAGCATTCACATTGCTCCACAAGTAGTCACACTGGGCCTCAAAGGCCCCATCCAGGGCCCCATGGCTGGATGTCAGCTACAAAGACCCGGCTTGGAGACCCTCACTATGGCCCTCTTGAGAAATGAATGCACTGTGATGGCCAGCAGGAGCTGAGTGGCAGGGGCTGCTGCATAGTCAGGTGATCAGCACGGCTGCCCTCACTCTGCCCAGATAAGGACACTACAGCTGAGCAGACTGCAGCAGGGGCATGGACCCAGGTGGGCAGTGCCTGGGTCTCTCTCATTCTCTAAGCCTGCCTAGCATCTGGGCTAGGAGCTGAGGCAAGACAGCTGCTGGAAGCCTTCAGCATCACACTGACCCTGAGGCCAGCATGTGTGATAGCCTTGGGGCTGGACACCCAGCCAAGGGGTCTATGGTCACCTGACACATTTGCCTTAGAGCAGGTTGGGTCTGGCACTGACCACAGGGTCAGCAAGAAGGGCCTGGGAAGACCTAGGGACCTGGGGCAGTGTGTGATTCACCCTCGCTGCTATTGACAGACAGGAATGGGCAGGCGCATGACCCAGCAGCTCGATGCTCCTCTTCACTTCCAGCACAGAGTCAGGCAACTGGGGCTGTGATCACCACTTGTTATCACCCTCTGGACCAGTGCAGGGAAGAGCTACAAACTGCTCCCGCCCAGCTGGGAAAACTGAGGCCTAAGAGGTAGGTACTGGGCTACGGCCACCAGGAAAGGAAGTAAGCAGAGCCAGGGCATGTGTGTTTGCATGGGGGTTGGTCTCTACATTTTCCAGGTAACTTATCGTCCTGCTTCTCCTGTGGACCGGCCCCCTTTCCTTCCTGGGCTGCCTAGGAAGTGGGGCAGTGTCTCTGTCCTTCCTCAGTGTGAGTCAACATGTAACCCACAGAAGGCTTTCCCTGAGGTCCCTCCTGCTATGTCCTGTGCCAGACACTAGCCTCTCAGGTTCCAGGCGGCCACACTGTGGTTCCTGGCCAGCTGGGGGCTGCTCAACATCGAGGGCCAACAGTGGGGAGGATGAGCCCCCTCCAGGGTCCTGGAACCAAGAGGACGTAAAAAGTCACTTTTCTGGAGTGAAGTGGGGGAAGGAAGAGGTAGGACCCTGTCTGAGGCTAAGGAGGAAGGAGAAGCCACACAGGAGGAGCCCTGAAGCTGAGAGGGAAGGAGGGAGAAATCAAAGAAACAAAGGGTGATTTACTGAGCAAGAGTTTATTTTTAATTGTCTTTTAACTGCAGCCGCAGAGGGGAGAGGGGCTGGGGGCCCCATTTGGGGCTGGCGGTAGTGCGGCTGTAGACAATTCCCTTAATGTGGTTTTTGATATAGAGCCCAAATTAGCTCTAATAAAAAGGGATAATAAAGCCAACTCTTAACACCAAACAGAGCTCCTCCTGGCTGTCAGAGCGGGGCCGTTACCAAGAGGAAACTGCGTTCTCATTTCAATTAACCTTGTTTGCACCCCACCACGTCCACACAAATAACAATAACATTAATTCAGGGCGCTGGCGCGGGCCCACATATCAGACAGCTTGGAGTGTGCGCCGGCTTTGGAGCTGGCGCTTAATGAACCCGAAACTCGACGTGAATTTCCAAATTGCTCACGACAGAGTTTCGAAGCTCGATTAGGGAGAAAAATGCTGATTCTCTCCAAGCTCCTCAAGGGGAAAAGCTGTCAGAGCAGCAGTGGGCCTCGCCCACACCACCTCCCTCACAATGTAGCTGTACATTGGCCCTTCCCCTCAACTGTGCCAAGCCACGTTCACAGGGGCCAGTGGGCTGGCCTTGGGTATGGGGTGAGGCCTCCGGGTGTCCTCCAGGCTCTGTGTGCTCAGCCAGCACTAAGCCCAGCCCTCAGCACTCTCAGCCCTTCCCTCCAGGGTTCACCTCCCCGCTGCCCCATCCACTTGGCCCAGGAGAGCCTTTGGCCTCTACAAAATGCATACTCTTGGCCAAGCCTAGGCCTGAGGAGGCAGGTGAGGCCTCAGCCCTGTGCCCAGGAGGTACCTGTGGGCAGCCTTCCCCGTGTATGTGGTGGGGGCATAAAGGAGCTGGGTCTTGTAAGGCTGGGTATTGGGTGAATAGAAAAGGGAGCTCCCTCTGTGTGGTGCTATCACCAGCTGTGGTGAGAGGCCACTGTGGCACTGCCCAGACACAGAGGTAGAGGGGTGAGAGTCAAGGGACACTGGCAGCAGGGGCTGCCATTTCCAGTCCAGAGAAAACCAAGTATCTGAGGAAGGGAGCCTGCTAGCCAGGTGACACTCACCTTATCCTTGGATACGTGGTGGGAGAAGGGGCAGGTCCCATCTGTCTTCTTGCATGTGCCCCGAAGAAACCTGCAGTACAGGACACAACGGTGTGGGGAGGGTTGCTAGGATGGTGGCAGCCCTTCCCTCACCCCCTAAATCATGCAGCGAGGTTGGGCAGGCACCTGGTACACACAGCAACTTTCTCAGGGTCATGGATGTATGGGCAGAGCTCACCGCGGTTGCACCTGCCAAAGCGGTTGTAGTACATACAGTATTCCTTTCTCTTCTCCTTTTTCTGCCTAGCCTGCCGGATGATGGCCAGGCTGCGCTGAACAGCCCGGCTGCAGACAGGAAGAAGTATGTCAGCCCAAGGATGATTAGGGAGCCCCCCATACCCAGCCCCAGGGGACGCACCTGGCCAAGGAGCGGCTGCAGTTGCTGGCAGGGTCCAATCGGCCTATAGCAGAAAGAGGTGCGGTTACATCAGGCAAAGCCTAGTATACAGTCCTGGCCAACTTCCTCTGCACCCTGAGCTAAGCTTCATACCCTCTCCCCACTGACCTCCTCTGATCAAGACCCCCTTGAGGTCCCCAACACTCTGCTCATCATTACTGCCTCCTTCAGGGTACAGCCCCAACTCTTCCCTCTATAGACACAAAACCCTGGGCCCCGGGTCTGGCTCTGCTTGAGGGTGGGACACTGCAAGATTCCTGTTGGTGCCCTCTGAGTCAGTATGCCAGGCAGCCCCTGAAGGGCAATAGCTGCTCAGGAATGAGAATTGAGGTGACCAGTTGGCTCCTGCTGACTCCAGCTAGGTGGGCTCCCCAAACTTACACTGGGTGCTGACTGGACCTCCCTCCCTACTGGCTCCTGGTCCCCCTGGGTTCCAACTGGGCAACTGGGTTGTGCATGGGGCAGGTCCTTAGGCTGAGGAAATGACTGGTCAGTGGATGTCTTGCGAATGGTGTTGATACCAGTGGTGGTGCCTCCGTTTGCCAGAACCCAGAAGTGGGACTGGAGGGGGATTGGGACTGGAGGGGTTTGCTTAGACCAGGATGGCAAATATGAGCCACATATGAACTAGCTTTGTAAGAGAAGGGTTTTAAGATTCTTAAAGGGTTGTAGGGCCAGGGATATAGTTCAGTGGTACAGTGCCTGCCTGGCAAGTGTGAGGCCGAGTTTGATTCCTGATACTAAAAAAGAAAAAAATAAAAGTTAAAATGTTGTAAAATGAAATCAAAAGAAAACTACGCAACAGAGAAGAATGTGGTGACAAAGCCTGAGATGCTGACTGTGGTTCCAGCTGGTGCCTTGTGGACATGGGGTCTGCTCAGGCCTAGCTAAAACTTGTTACTTAATTTTAAAAATGTCTTATCAGATGGTCCTTACAACCCCAAGCACAAGGACCAGCCCAGCCTTTCTGAAGTCATCAATGTGGTATGAAGAGGACAGCTCAAGACTCAGGGCCCACGTAGCAAGGGCAGGCACCTACAGGGAGGGCCTAGGGCCTAGGCTTACCTCACAGTTGCCTGCTTTTGTGTGTGTGTGTGTGTGACAGGGATTGAACTTAGGGTCTTACACATATATGCTAGGCAGTGCTCTACTACTGAACTACATCCCCAGCCCTTATTAATTCTATCTTGAAATAACATCTTACTAAATTGCTCTCAGGCTGGCTTCAAACTCTTGATCGTCCAGCCTTAGCTTCCCAAGGAAATGGAATCACAGGCATGTGCCACTGTGCCTGGCCAGCTACCCACCTTTTAAAGGCACAGGCCAGCCCTGGGCTTTTGGGCAGAGTAGGGCAGGGCCTGCTCAAGCCTGCTTCCCCGTCTTCCTCAAATATGCACATGACCTTCCCAGACCAGGTCCAATTTCCTACAGAGCAGCTGCTGAAATGAATACGGCGCCAGGAGGCAAAAGTGACATCACTCAGAAATTCTGAGGACCTGAGGTGATGACAAAGCCATCCAGGTTTAAAAAAGGGATATTCCAAAGTGCTTGGCTCTGAAAACCACATAGTCTCTACCCCTCTGTCTGTGCATGGGTGTGTGTCTGGGCTGCTGCTCTAGAGAAGCTTTTCTCAATCAATGTCCTCAAAGTATCTGTTAGCTGTCCCCACTGGCCCTCACTCCCCAAGCCCTGCATGGTCCATGACCTGTCCAGACCCTAACTCCTTCTGTTTCCGCAGACTGGCAGCTTAGACCCTCCTCCTTCAACATCTAGCAGCTCTGAGCTCTCCATACCCTCCCCAGGGAGGGCTGGGCAGTGCCACCACACGCCGGTACCTTAGGGATACAGGACCCAACACAGGATCAGTACCCCCTAGATAGGAACTGCCTACTGTCCTGAGTTTCAGGGAACACCAGGAGCCTTTGCTGGACAAGGTGGGAGGCCAGACACTGCCCTGCTGGAGTTCCCTGGACCCCTCTGGTCAGCTGTTGCCTCCACTCTGCCTCAGTGTCCTCAAGATCAAAAAGAGCACCTCCAGGGCTGAGCAGTGAGACCCTTCAGGAGGGAAGCACTCACTGTTGAGCAGCTGAACCCTGTCTCCCTAGGTAGGGGCTGATAACAGTGCCCTGGGGTGAGGTTGGGGTACTGAGTGCATAAGCAGGGACATGGGAACAGGGTAGGGGGTCAACAAGATCAAAAAGAAGAGTGACAAGATCGAAAGAGGAGTGACTAGAGTCTTAGAAGGACAAGAAGGAGAGCCTATGGCTGCTTCTGTTCTTGCTGGGGACACCTGTCCACAGGGTGGCAGTGGAACCCTGTCCAGGTGGCATGGATGCACCCTTGCACCTGCCAACCTTAGCTACAAGTGACATGCGATTTGATAACCTGACAGTGTACGCTGGTTCCTCGGCTGTCACTCAGGTTGCCAGTGACACTAGCGCCATCTGCTCCAGGTCAGGGACACACAGGCATCACATGCTGCCTGTCAGGAGCTGAGGAGGATGGTTTTCTCTTCTTTCCACTCTCTGCTTTTAAAAACATGCCAGCATGGGGTTCACGGTGGGAGTTTTGACAAGAACTAGAGGCACCTTTCCAAATGCTTTGCAGTGTTAAAAATGCACATAAAGTAGCTGGGTTGGAAGAGGCAAGAGAGGTGCAAAGAGCTCGTCTAATCAACCCGACCTCGGAGCACAAGGTGCTGCCTCTGCTGCACTTCTGGAGAACTTTTACTTGCCGAGTGCTTCCTGAAATAGATGCTGGCTCCCTGCAACCCCACCCCCTTCACTGTGCCCCAATCTGTTCCCCACCACCTGCCCAGTGGTCCTTTAAGGCAGCCTTGGGGCAAACACTTCATCTCCTTCTCAGCTCAGAGGTTCCTCAGCCACTGGTTCATGTTCTGGTCCACCCAGCAGCAGCACGTCCCTGCCCAGGAAGTCAGAGCAGGGACCACTTCAGTTGAGAGCCCACTAGGCCCTGCCAGGGCACAGTACACGTAAACTCACCCTGATCAAAATGGCAGAGGAAGCTGGGCATGGTGGCACACGCCTTTAATCTCAGCACTCAGGAGGGGGGCAGGAGGATCGTCGTGAGTTCGAAACCAGCCTGGGCTACAGAGTGAGTTCAAGGCCAGTCTGAACCGCATAGTGAGACCTTGTCTCAAAAAATAGGGCTGGGGATTTAGCTCAGTGGCGTAAGCGCCTGCCTGGGAGGTGCGAGGTTGTAAGTTCTATCCCCAGTACCAAAAAACAAACAAACAAACAAAAAAATCGCAGAGGAAGCCCCAAGGAGAGGCACCCAGGGATGGGGCCTCAGTGACCCAGTGGCTCTGGCTTTCAATAGTGTACCTGATAAGACCTCCCTCATGCGCCCTTCTGTGTGACCTTATGGCACCCTAGAAGGGGAGCCTAGAGACCAGACTCACAGGAAGATGTGGTAGCTGGTCAGTGCCAGAGAGAGGACCACAGTCCACCTCTTCCTTACTCAGTCTGAGGCCCTCAGGACTTAGAACAAGCAGAGCTAGTTCTACAGCCGGGGATCAGGGCAGGCAGCTCTGCTGGCAGACTTGGGACTCCTGACCACCATAGGAACTGGCAGGCCATCAGCTGAAGACATAGGTCCCAATCCTAAGGATGTACGGAAGTGTCCATGGGGATGCTTAAAAGGTGGACCTGGGAAGGAGGGGCTTAGTTTCGGGATTGCTGCCGACTCTGTCCTCAAGGGTGTGCAGAAGCAGCCAGAAGAGGAGGTAGAGCTTTGCCCCTCCCAAGGTAGGCTTCACTTTCTTATGGAAGTCAGTTTTGCTGATGCCAGGGGAGGAAATTTCTTTCTTTAATTATAATTCATCTAAGTGGGCTAGTCAGCAGCAGCCCACAGCTAAGAGCAATCCACCTTCCTCTGAATGAAGTGGGGCCACACAGGAGGTCTGGGCAGCTGGAGTCAGGTCCATTCAGCTCACCTACTGACTACCTCCCCCCTCCACATGCCCCGAGAAGGGAAGGATTAAGTCCCACTGAAGGATCAAATCCCACAGTGGCTGCCAACAGTGAAGAGGCCTCAGGACCTCTGCCACCCTCTCTGGGCAAGTGTGGCTGAGCAGAAGCCGGCTTCCGGTGGTTGCCCCTGAAGGGGCTGGGGATTTGCTGTGAGCCAGCTTCAGGTGAAGGGAGGTGCTGAGGTGGGGGCCAGTGGGCAAGGGATGGACAGTTTACAGTGAAATGACATTAGGAGCTCTGTATCTCCCAGGTTCTGCCACATGTGCAAAGGGGAAGATTCTGCAAAGCTCAGCACTGGGCTCCAGGTGTCCCAGTACAGGCAGGCAGATTCCCAAGGAGGAGTGACAGCCCAGCCTGCCCTGCTCCCTCAGGCTCAGAGCAGCAGTCTGACTTTCCCCAGCCATCCTCTAGTGGAGGGTGCTATGTTGGTAAAGAGATCAAGTCCAAACTGCCACCCAACCTGTTGGCCTTGATCTCTCACCCCATCTCCTGCGGACATGAGGGCATGTGAAGAGCTGGTATACTGGGCACAGCTCCATCCCACAGGCTCGCCCAGCCCAGCATATGTGAGGAGCAGGACCTACCCACAGAAGAATATGGCAGTGTGAGGGGACAGGACCTTGGGAACAGTGGGGAGGAGCCACTGGCATGGGGCCAGGTGCCACAGAGGGAGTGGGGACACAGCTGTCAGGAGGTGGTGGTCACTTCCAGGTGGGTGTGGCTCTGGAGTCAGAAATGACCACAGTGGGGACTGCAGGGCATTGAGAGGGCCTGCCCCCAACCCAAGGTGCCATCCCCTTTGGGCTTAGGAGGCCCTGTCACTGACCCACACCCTGTGCTCCCTACCCTAGTTCCTCACGTGCTCCCACGACCACTCACAGGGTGGAGCAGAAGAGAAGTCAAAGGTTTAAGGAGATTACTAGAGGCATGGATAGGGAAATGAGGCCTATAGGAGGGCAAAGCCCCATGCCAAGTGCTGCTCTTAGAAAGCCTATTCCCAGGACATTCTGCCTAAAAAAATGGCAGTGTGGAAGCCATGGGTCCCAGATAGGCCCTGGGATCACAGCCAGGTGGGGCAGCTGGAGAAGCTGGCCTCCAGGGAAGGACATCTCCCTGACTTCCAAAGACCTTGCCTGGGGCACTGCACCCTACCCAGTTGGAGCCACTTCTTTTTTCAGCCCCTTTGGCAGGTGGATGGGGTGGGTGGATGCAGCTGGGCCTCCTTTAATCCCACCACCACCTACAATCTTGCCTTTTTTCCCTGCTTTGGACAAGGAAGGGGATAAAATTGGACTGAAACCAAAATATTTTTCTAGTTAATTTGTACAATAAGCACATCCAAGGCATTTCCTTCTCCTCGGCCTGTTTCCCCCGCTGCGCAGGCCTGTGGTGGCAGCAGCGACTGCCTCTAGACACAGTTGTCGAGGCATCACCAATGCGATTAGGGCACCGTGGTCTCAGGTGTTCGCTCGCCCGGGCATGTTTGCCATACCTGGCTCATCCTTTGTCCAGGAGCAAAACACAGGCACTCCACTCAGTCCCCCATGGAAAAGACAGGGCTGTTCAGGCAAGCGAGAGATAGGCACCACGTGGGCCTTCCCAGGGGATGGTGGGCAGAAGGCCTGCCAGCACCCTCCCTGCTCCGGCTGCCCTGCTGACCTCAATAGGGATTGCTACCAAGACTGTGTGTGTATCCAGGAGTAAAATTAATTCCCAGGCTGGGATATTGCCCACTGGCAACACTCATTTGACTCCCTGGGAGCCCCAGACCCCTGACCTGGTCCCTGTGTCCCGTTCCTAGCGGAAAGCCTGAAGCCGAGGCCTGGAGAAGCCTCAGTAGAAGGCTTGCCATATCCCACCACACACTCTCCAGGTATCCCACCTCACCTGAGCGGAGGAGGGTTCTGCTGCCCCCATCACCCAGTCTGCTGGATGTCTTGGAGAGTTTGTTGGCTGACACCTTGTAGAGGACCCCTCCGATACAGCGGTAGCCTTTGCTCCGCCATCGAGCAGACCCAGGTGTGGCTTTGGCACCCCCAGTGACAATTGGACGCAGGCGGTTCAGCACTAGGGACCTGCAGAGACAGAACAATGCCCATCAAACATGGCCCAGGATAAGTGGTAGGTGCAGAACCCAGCCCAGGACACTACCTAGGATACGAAGTAGCCAGGACAGTCACTGGCTATCAGTCCAGCCACCAGGAGACCTCTGTTTCCTGTTCCTTTGCAGGGACACCAAAGAGTGTGACATGAAGTCCCAGAACGAGGCAACATTCAAACCAGCAAGGAACTCATGTGCTTACAAAGGGCCACAGGGAGGGAACAGTCACCTTCAATATGTACCCTTCCTTTAGACACAATCAGCATGGACTAGTGTTGGCAGTGCTTCCCCAGGGATGGCTCCCTTGGACTGCAGGGGAGTGATGAGAAGTAGAGCAGGACCCTGGCCCCTTGGGTCTCTGCCAAGGCTGGCCAACTCTCCTAGAAACTGTGTGAAACACACTGCCCTAGCCTCAGGACAGCAGATGCCATGGGGTCAGCAGGCACTACTCCTTGTCCTGTCTACTTCCCTTTACTGCTCAGAGAGTGCTGCAGAGAAAGCATGCAGGAGACAGCCTAACAGATCCCAGCCAGACCCCAGCTGTGTCAGAGAATTGTGGGGACTGTCTGGAGTGGGGCGTGGGACTAATACAGTGACAGGCAGGATAGCAGACCTGGGCTAGATGGACCTTGAGTCCCAGAGGCCCCCTACCGCTCCTTCCCTCTTCTTGGGTCTGTCCTGCCAGAGAAGCCCAAGCGCAGGCAAAGTTGGGAAACGACCCTGCCCAATGGTTATGTGGGCAGGCTGTCCCTAAGCAGGCTCAGTGCTTAGCACCAGGTAGCTGGGGGGCCCACTATGGAGACCAGACCCTCAGGATGCATTTCAGTAGTAACCTGTTTATGCAAGCTTAATTCCACATTTACTCAGAATCTGCTTACAACACTAGGGCCTCTGACTATATGCACTGTGCCCCACTGGCACACCTGGGTGCCAGCTGTCCATCATCAGGACCCACAGCAGCCTCCACTTCAGCTCTGGGCACAACCTAAGTGAGAAATAAAAGCTGCCGACCCTGGCCTGACACAGGCTGCAACCCTCCTTCTGGATCCTCCAGTGTGCCCCATTTGGCCTTCACACCCCTACAGCCCATCCAGGCCTAGCACCAAGACCCCAAATTCTCCCTGGCTGGCTGGCCAATGCCACAGACAGGTGCCCTCAGATCTGGGCTGCCCAGCAACAACAGGTGGAGGCTCACTCCCTTGGATGGAGAGGGTACCTACAGCACTGCCTGTCCGAGCCAGCCCTGCCTCCAGGGTAAGCCATCCAGAAAGGGATTCTTGGGGAGAGAAGCCCTGCTCATGGAGTCAGCTGCTCTCCCCAGATTTCTGCATAACAGCCCCTCTGTGCCTCAGTCTCCACCTGCAAGTTGGGATAACTCTCACCAGCCAGTGGCCTCAGCGGGCCCATTAGTGAGATAATGAGAGCAAAGTGAGCTGGTCACTCAGGGGACCAAAGCTGCAGTGTAAGTACAAACATAGCGGCCAGGCAGGCACAGAAGGCATTTAACCCAGTTTTCCTTAATTAAAATTCAAGCTCACAACCACCAATCATAGAGGGAAAGAGTCCTGCCAAGGGGCCAGCTATGGTGAGCTGTCTGCCTGTCCCTTGGACCTACCTACTGCAAGCTCCAGCAGCCCCTGTGAAGCATCCTGCTGGCCCCAACCCTTTCCAGGGGAACTCAGTCAGGCTCAGGGCTCCAGGCTCTCATCTGGCCTTGGAACCTGGCCCTGTACCCTCAGTTTGCACTGGGACCAGGCTAGAGTGTGAGGAGGGGCCAGGCCACGAGTGCTCTTCTTCCAAACCAGCCCCTCACTTACAGAACCTTGTCGGTCCTGGAGGATCAGAGATGGTCTGGATATGCCATGAGAGCTATGGCCAAGGCACAAGAGATACCCAATTTGACTCTAAACCACAGTCAAGAAGTAGGACCAGGCCAGTGGCCGCTTCAGCTCACTTGGCCTGAGGCCAAAAGGCTGCTGGGCCTGTCCCAGCCTGGCAGCCATAGTCTTCCCTCAGGGCCACTCCCTGTGCAGCTAGCCTGGGCTAGAGCAGTGCTGGGAGGTGAGGTGGCCAGCACTGTCTCCGCCTCATGAGGCTCTGCCTGTACCCCAGGCAGAACCTGCCCGCATAACACCTGTCCAGAGTGCCCTATCTCTGCTCATAGCACAGCTGAGTCAGTCCCCAGCTTCCAGAAAGCAATGGGGATAGCAGGTGTCAGACCAGTGCCCAACTGCTCTCCTGGGGCCAGTCCTGCAAGAACTCACCTATGAAGGTATGATCTGACTGAGGACCCTCTCTGCGACTTCCTCCAAAGGTATCCTGGGGGTGGGGGGGTTCAAAAATGCATCAAAGGGGCAGAGCTTGCTCCCTGCCCATCCTTCCCCAGTGCAACGACATAGACAAAGCAGGGATTAAAGCAATGTGATGGAGCCATGGAGTCAGCAGTCCCTCCTGCCAGAACTGCAGAGAGTACCTCCACTTCCATGAAGTTTCCATCCTTAAAGTCTGCACCCCTTGGTTCTACGCTCAAGGAACCTCTGGCTGGAGCTGGCAAAGGAGCCAAAAGCCAACAAGCACACCCAGCTGCCTGTACTTGCAGGTGGAGAAGCCAGCTTCATTAAGGGCTGATTTCTACCACTGCTCCACAGAGCTGAAAGGCTCCTGTTACACTTCTTCCCCAGAAAGTCTTAGTTATTCCACATGTTTATTCTTACGGATGATCATGAACAATCAATTGGTCTCCTTTTCCCTATCTAAAAAACTCACTGGATTTTAATAGCAGATACGGGACATCTGTGGCTCTACCTGAATAGGAGGTGTGGCAGTCCTTCTGCTGATATCCCAGGTATGCATGCACACATGCTTGTGGACCCCAGGATTGGGCAGCAGCCTCAGGGCCCAGGGCCTCTAGGGAATAGGGACAGACACTGCCTACTACTTCGCTTACCCAGGAACCTGGAAGACTTGTGCAGCATCTGCATTAGGAATGCTGATTAGGGCAGAACTTGGGGAGGCCTGGCCAGAAACTCTGGGCCTGACCAGGGGAAGGGGCCTGCCTTGAGATCATCTACCTGCCCCTCCCCTTGCCACCCCCTGCTGGGCCCTGCTGGCTTTGGAACTTGAAGCACAAGGGAGCCAGGTGGGGCCTTGTAGCATTTCACTGCCATGGGTGTCACAGCACTCCAGTAAATTGTTACCCTAATGGACAGGACAGCCTTTGGAAACGAACTGTACAGAGAAGAGGGGATAAAATTAATGAGATAATAGTGGGGCCAAGGACCCTGCGAGCATCTGCCCTCACGGCACGGCTCTGTAATTCCTTTTCTGCAACGGGAGCCGCAGATCTAAAGGCTTCTCCCATCCGTCCAGTGGGCCCATGCCGCCAGGAAATTTCATTAACGCTGGAAAATAGGAAAGGTATTAAGCGTGGATAATGAAGGCCAGGGAGGGAACAGTGCCTTAAGATAGTCTTCTTTCTCGCCTTTGTAATGGGAGGCATGAACTTTCCCTTCAAATCCATTTCTAATCCATTTGAAATACTACAGCAAATTATCTTTCCTTCAGCCCGAAAGCGGCCAGCCAATTTACTCCGAATAGAAGTGACAATGCCCCAGGATTTATCACCATAACCTTGACTACACCAGGGTGAGGCTGGGCCTCCCCTCTCCCCCTGGGGGGGGCACAAAGGACAGGTGGGGGGAGATAACATTTTAAATGAGAAACAGTGGTGATGGGGAGAAAGACGCACACACCACAAAAGTAAGTTCATTAAAAAAAAAAAAAATGCTGTGCATCCACTACCTTGGTAGCAGCAGAAACTTCCAGGCCAGAGATGTCCTGAGGGACAGCAGGAGCATTCACATGGCTGAGTTTGACTCTTCCTTACTTTAGAGGGCTCTGAGCATGACCGAGAGGGGCTGTCTCTGAGACTATGTTTTCCTAAGATCCCCAAGTTGCATGGTACAGGTCAGCCACTCTGGCTGGGCACGCCCATGGGCAGAGGCCCAAGTGTCAGACTCCCACACCCTCTAAGGCCACCTTGGTCAGGGCCACCCCTGTCAGCTGGCTTGCATTTGACATCATGATCTGCCCTTCCCTGAGGGCACTACCATGGTAGTCAGTACAACCCCAACATGTGGTGGCCAGGACCCCATCCAGAAGCCTGTCTCAGCATGGCTGCACCCCCCAGCCCTACTGCATACATACACACATCACCAGGCTGGGACTCTTGGCCAGGGCTATGGGCGTACACGTGTGGATAAGCAAATAGAGCCTGTACACTCCAGTGTGTACACATACTCATGCGTACACACAATGGAAAACACTGCCTGCCCCTGAATGAAGACCTCAGCACTGTGTCACCAGCAGCAGCAGTCCATAGCTCAGCAGGTGGACACCTGACAGAAGAAGAATCCTCCTGAGGGTTGCCCATGAGCCCTTCTGCAAGCGCAGCCCTCCAGGAAGTTGAGACCTCTGCACCCAAGAAGTCTGGTGCTATTCTTCCATGCTCCCTCCATGCATGGAACCTGGCCACAGGACTGACACTACCTGGGGACCAGGAGGTAGTGAGGGGGATTGGGGACCTCTAGAACACACAGAGCAGAGCACAATCAGATAAGACCTGAGTGGCCTAGCCACAACCAAGGAACTTTCAAACTCAAAAGCTGTGTCAATGGCATCTGTGAACAAACACCACCTGAGGTCAGCTGGATGCAGCTCCTTTGAGGAAAGGTCTGGGGCTACAAGTCAGGCCCAGAGGCAGAGACTAGGGGCTGAGTAAGTCTATCACGGAGGGCAGAGGCAGGTAACTCAGCACTCAGTACAAGGAAGGGAAAACATTACAGAGCAGAGGTCCATGGGGTTCTCAAGGACCAGGCTTGGGATCCCAAGCTCATTTCTTTCCCAAGTATAAGGCAACAGAGTGCAGCAGGGAGGGAGATCTGTCCCTCCCAGGAGCCCTCAGAGAGTCCCTGCCAGGACCCTTCTGTACCTCCCCACCTGTCTGGGTCGTCCCACTATTACCCACCCTATCTTTTTAAATCCTATGTTTAAAAAAAGAAACAAAACCCCTTGCCTATTCTCCCCTCCCTGTGAAGTACTGGATCTACACTCACCCTCTCCTTCTCCCTCACAGGCTGCGCTCCCTTTCCGGGATGCCACAACTGGCTCTGACTGAGGGTCTCTCACACAGAGGCTCCACTCCAGGCCAGGCCACCGCTGGCCTCTGCTGACACCTGGGGATCAACTTGGTTTCTCTAGAGTGTAAACTGGGGTCCCTTCTATCACCCTGCCATACCTACTGCCCCCAGGTCAGGCTACTCTGGCTGGTGGTGGCCGAAGAGATGGGCAGGCCAACTGGGGAGCAGAGAAAACAACCAGAGAAGCATTTTTCAGGAAATGGAGCATGGTTTTTGAAGCTCGGAGCTAAGCGAACAGGAGTGCACAGTCAGCAGAAGAGGCAGCTCGCACTGCGAATCCCCAAGTAGGTCAGGCGGAGCCGCCGTGACAGGCACTAAACTGCTTAGCGGGGCTTTCCACCAGAAACACTCCCCCTCCCTGGGCTGCTTGGCTCCGGAGGGAAAGTGTGCATGTGCCAGTGTGTGTGCATATGTACACATAAGCACACAGCTCAGCTCACCTCCTCTGTCTAGGTGTGCTGTGCCAGTCCCATCCAGAGGCTTCTCCACCTGCTTGGATGGACCCCTCATCTCAACAGGCCAAGCTAGATCACCAATAACCTGGGTTCTGGAATGGAGATGATCCTTCACGGGAGGTGTCAGGTAGAGCATAGGCACGCAGGGGTCACTAAGCAGTCATCCTGCCTCTGGAACCTAGAAACTGTGCCCAGGGACCCAGGCCTACCTCTAGATCACTGAGGCTGAAACTTCATGACTGGTGGACACACAAGTCTCATGAAGTCTGTGGCCTCCTGATCTTCAAGGACCTAGTCTACCCACATAACTGGCTGCCTTAAGCCCAGCACCAAGCCTCAGACTCCTACACATAGACCCTCAGGGACAGAGCCAGCTTGGAGTGGGCCCCAAGGCAGCAAATGCTGCTCCTTGGCTGTAGTATCATGACTGACGGCCATCCAGTTTTCAGTTGCTCTCCTCTGCACCACGCTACCTACCCTACCAACCCTGCATCCCAGGTACAGGGGCTAGCTCTGGGCATCATGGGTACACAGGAGACACAGTCTCCATTGACAGAGGTTGCAATGAGGGTGAGGATAAAGACAGAGAGGGGTTGACCATGTGTACAGCATTGCATGGGGAGGGAAGACCTAGCCCTGGCCCCAGGTAGGCAAGGTGGATGGGAGGGGGTGCTGATGGGTAGCTGTGCTGGAATGGAGGTGGGATAAGTCTGGCCCAGGGGCAGAGGGTGGCCTGGCAGGGCTCTGCTGATCACCTAAGGACTGTGTCAGGCCATTGCTCCTTCCTGAGGGACCCTGCCCTGCCCCATTATCTTCCTGGTATGGAATAACAGTGATCAGGGGCACCCCTCATCAGACCAGGCAGTGTGGTGGTGGGTGATACTAATTGCACTGCCTATGAATGTGCTACTCCATTATGAGGGGCTGGAACTATTTTATGTATTTTATGTGCTCACATCTATTCAATTGGTATTTCGATCAATGGATGCATTACAAGCTTTCCCTTTAAGAGTCTAATAAACAACAAGATGGAAAGTAAAATTCTCCATAAAATGACACTTTTAAAAATCCATTTCAGCTCAAGCTATTGGTGTTCTGTATGTCAGCTGCAAAAAAACAGGTATTACTGGGTCTTAATGGCCCTACTCCAGAGTGCAGAGTTCAGCTCGATGGGCAGAGGGGCTGGGGCCTGGCAGTCAGCACAGCTACCTTTGTTGGTTTGAACTTGTGCTCACTTCAGGCAGTGCCCTAATTCCTCTGCACTTGGTGCCACCCAGCTGCTGGCCAAGAACACACTTAGCCCATGCATGCTTGTGAGGGGAAGGGCTGGCCTTTCAGGTACCTGAGGCACACTGCTGTCTAAGGAGACTCACGGTAACAATCCTCCCTAGTTCAAGGAATAGATCCAGCTAGGGTGATGCAAAAAATCTAGCCAGCTCCCCACGGACAGGGTGACCTGGGCAAGTCTTATGCAGTCAGAAAGCCGAGCCAAGAGAGGTGTCCACACAAACATCAGAGAACAGCTCTTAAGGCTCAACAACAAGAGTTTGTTAGATTTAGCAGGATAACAAGCAGTTGATTATGCAGTAAAGACACATGCACATCAATAACCTTTCAAGACAACAGCAAAGCCAAGCAAAACATACAAGGGAAGCCATGAAAACTCTCACAAGGTCACAGCAGGTGCAAGGCCACATGTGGAGCACAGTGTTACTCCTGCTGCACTGAGAACAGGAGGCAGTTGTGATAAGGCTGGGTCTCCTAGAACCTTGCACAAAAAGGTGAAATGCTAAGAATGAAGTCCAGCTTTATTGACTGAAGGATGGCAGTAGAGAAGGCTGAAAACATGATCTAGTGTTCCTAAAGTTCACTTACAAGCACAAACATTCAGGAACAATTAAGCAGACAGATGGGTTCACAATAAGCATGGGGAGGCCAGAGACAGCCCCAGCATCCAGTCAGCTGGATGACAGCTGATGACCCTGTACTTGGGTGGCTCAAGGGGGTTCATTTCAATAAACTTACTTCCTTAGATAAAAGAACCTTGCTCAATCCCCACCTCTAGTCATAAGCAAAAGTTATGAAGGATCACAGGATTATATGGGAGTATTCTAAGCTTCTGGGAGAAAACATGACCTTGGGTAGGCAAATGTTTCTTAAACAGGATAGAAAAAAGACACTACTCTTAAAAGATGCCCTGGGTTCAATTCCCAGGACAAAGAAGGGAGGTAAGAGTAAGCCCTAGAATGCAAATAAGAAACATACCTATAATGTATAAAAAGCTCCAACAAATAAAAAACGTAAAACAAGGAAAAGAGGCTCTCCACAAAAGAGCACAGCATGGAGTAGCAAGTGTAGGAAAAGACATTCCACATCATTTACTCAGCAGGACATGCAAATTAAGACCTCAGTGACAGCCACCACACCCACCAGCATGGCTCTAACAGGAAAGATGGCCCAGGGAGAACTGGTTGGAATGGTGAGACAAGTGCAATATGGGACACTCGCAGGCTTGGGCCACAATGGGAAAATGGGAAATGGGTTGACCTCATCCACTAAAGCTCAGTGCCCATTTCCCATCCAAGGTAGCAACTCCACAGAAACAAGCGTCCTTGAAGACCAAGAGACATGCCCCACAAGGCTAAGAGCAGCTATATGCATAGCCAAGACAAGAAGTAATCCAGATGCCTGTCAACCACCAAAACGGACAAGCTATGGTGAACCCATGTCATGGACAACGATAGCTGGGAGAAAGAAGGAGCCACTGACACACATGGCACTGTGGATGGCCTGGAGATCCAAGGTGCGCCAGTTAGTTCAGCCTGCACCACTGGAACACCATAGACTGCACAGCCCCAACACCAGGAACATGTTTCCTCATGAGACTGAGGTCTTGGACCGAGGTGCTGGTGGCTTGGTTTGTGGTAAGACCTCTCTTCCTGGCCTGCAGGCACAGTGCTTTCTGGTTCTTCTCATGGGGCCTTTTCTTGTATATACCCCTTGTCTCTTCCTCTTCTAATAAGGGCTCTGGTCAAAGTGCATTAGCACCAAACTCATATGACCCTATTAACCCTCTCCACCCCTTAAAGATCTCACATCCAAATTCAGTCATACTGAGGGGTTAGGGTTTTAACTTGTCAAATTTGGCGGATCAAAATCCAATTCCTAGCCAATAATGAACAAAGGAACTGGATGCTACAGAACCTGCCATTCACTTTCAGGGACCAGATGCAGGTACCTGTGGAGAAACTGGCCAGGAGGACCACGAGGGTTTGTACAGTGCATGGTCTTGGTGTTTGGAGCAAATCAATGCCTGAAATCTGAGGGGCTGACAGACTTCAGTGCCCAGAAAAGTGAAAGCTTCTGCTATAAATCCTCATGCAATGAAAGGCAAAATTGAAGCTAAGGGAAATGATAAAGGGTAACACTTTGAAGATTGTAAGGGTCCCACAAATCCATGAAAACAGGCAAGTCAGAGACAAATGAATAATACCTGTAAACAAAGTTGAGTCTGACTATGAAGCAAACTAAAATGAAATCTGACTGCAGCTGCCTCTGTTCAGGTGTTCAGTGTCTGGTGAGGGCAGCTGACAGATAGGGCAGGGACTGAAGCCAGCCAGCCACCTGCAGGGTAAGCCCAGCTTGGTTCTCCTTGACCACTGGGCCTATGCAGTGGCCCAGACATTACCCAGCCTGCCCTGGCATGAGCCAGTGTCATCCTGATGAATGAGTATCCCTGGTAATAAGGACAGCAGTCTTAAGACCAGACCTGCCATGGAGCCCAGCACTGGTCAAGTTGTACCTGCTTCAAAAGGATCAAGGTGCTCCTCCTCTGAGAGGTCCTCAGTGCAGACACCAGAGAAGTGTGGAGATGGGTCTGGAATGAATGGGGGGATATAGTTCTGCTCTGCCACTCCCTTTGATGACAGGGAGGGGCACGACAGGGCAGCACCACTGGGCAGAGGCTGCTCAGTCAGGTCCAGAGCAAGCAGGATGGAGGAGGGAAAACCTTGGCCACACAGCCAATCTCCCTTGCAGCTCAGACACCTGAGCCACATGCTACCTGCTCCAACTGCTGCCCCTGCAGGGGAGTGAGGCCCTGCAGACTCAGGCATCCCTGCAGGTAGGTCTCTCACCAACCTCAAGGTAGATCCGTTCTCATCGAGTTCCTGCCCCACCCCAGTCCAACCCACCCTCATCAACCCAAGTGTGGAGAGGAGGAGCAGGCCGTAATTTATAGCCCCCGCCTATGCTTTATGGCTTTCTTAATTCGGCTCCTGCTACTATTAATGTAGTTAATGCTGAGATTATATCTATTTTCTGGCGTCAGGCAGTGATTTATTCAAGCCATTTTTCCGGTGGAGGCTCCCACGCTGTTAAATCAAGTGCCTTGCCAATTAAGTGCTGACTTGGGAAGTGGACGCAATCTTAACAGACATCCCACCGCAAATTACACCAAGGGCTGCTGGCTCTGGGGAGTGGGCGGGCAGCCACAGGCACCCTGCTGACTTAGAGAAAGCCAGCCAAACAACAGGCCTGGCAGCAGTGGCTCAGTAGGAGCTGGGGCCCCCTACCCACTGCTGCTGGGTCCTCGGGTCTGTCCCTGATAATACAGAGATCTCCTAGACTGCAGTTCAAACCCACACAACATTTTCAATGAAACTGACTCCCAGGCTCCTCAGGCAGGGCCCAGGTATACACAGAACAGCTGGAGACCTGAAACAGCCTGGGCAGGAATGGGGTTTAGGAGAACATGATGTAGAAGACAGAAGCCTCCGGAGCTGGAAGCATGAAGCCCCCTGCAGGTGTGAGGAGAGACCCTCTACCACCACCAACAGCCTGTACCCTGTGGGATGAGGAGAAGACAGAGTCACTCAAGTCTCATCTCCAAAACCATGCAGAGCAATTCAAGGGGGGCAAGAGCAGACAGAAGGTACAAAGGAGAGTAGGGAGGGACAGATCAAAGGAAGGACCTCACCCTGATTTCCTGAAGGTCCAGTATTGCTATGAGTGCTTGAGTGCCCCATGGATAGAACTTGTTCCCTCCTTCATAGCACCATCATCAACCAAGCCACCACCAGGCCTGGACACACTACTACCCCTCATGGCACTGTGGGGCCCACAGCAAGCCCACCTGGGCTCTGAGTGAAAAATGGGCACAAAGCCCATTGGCTGTAGTCCTGGGTGACACTGCAGATATCATGGGTCCTGTCCCCAGCAGTGCTGTGCTCCCCAGGTCCTGGCACAAGGCTGCCCCATCCACCAGCCAGCAAAGAAGTCTCAGATAAGATCAGCTGTAGGGCTGATATATGCAATAAATTAGATGTGATAGTGATCATTTGAATAAAACTTTACTACTGCCTCTAAAACCTGGGTAAAAGTGGTATTTAAAATGGTATTTAATGGTGTAAGGTACCTGAGTGGTGCTGAGTGACAAGAATGTTAGGTCTCTTGCCATCAGGATTGTGACTTCAGCATCCTCTGTTCTGTGCTTTCAGGACCAGTCGCCCCTCCACACACACAGGGCTCTTGGCACCAACTTCAGTCACACACAGGCCTGCTGCTGGCCAGGTGGTGCCAAGGGCCTGACATGCAGACTCTCCCAGGCTGAGGGCAATTTTCTAGGGATCACATGGGAGAAACCTAACAGGACCTCCCGACAGGACAACCTTTCTTGCTCTGTTGTCGAACTCCTCATGAGGCAAGTTCCCATGGGTTTCTGCATTCAAAGGGGTATGAAGGGAGGCCACAGATGGTGTGCAGGGAATCTGTTCCTTTGATGCATAGTCCTTGGCTTCTGCCTGCCTGGTAGTATGATTCTAGGCACATTTCCTCCCACCTGTGCACAGGGCCACAGCACCACAGTGTGAGTGACACACAGGGAAAGAGTGTATGAGAGAGCCCACTAGGTAAGGAGTGAGAGCACAGAGGGCCTGCTGCAGAACAACAACACATGTGCTGAGAAGCAGGGACAGAACAAATAGAAACAAGGAAAAGACACAGACATCCACAGAACAAAGAGCAGCAAGCAAGGTCCAGAAGACACACAACACAAAAGAGGCCACAGGGCAAGGAGGGGCCAGCAGAAGGTAAAAGCCCAGAGCAGAAAGCAGGTATAGGCACTGGCTTGGTAGGTCTACTGCCCCCACCACCTCTGGTGCCCTCCTCACCTACCTACAGAGCTCCATGGGTGGGGTAAATGGGGTCAGGAAGCAGGCCTTCCCCTGAGGTGGAACAGGGCAGGGTCTGTACCTGCCCTGTCCTCCTTCCCACAGGACCACTCACAGGGCCATTCCATAGCCAGGACCCTCACTCTACCTGTTGAGCTAGCCCTTGCCCCTGGCCTGCCTCTTCCTCTGCACCCCTCTGGTGGTCTCACCAAAGCTACTCTAGCCATGCCATCAGCCCACTAAGGCACAAATAGGATGTTGGAGGGAGCCAACTGTCATGGGGGTGTGTCACTCATGAGGACAAAATTCAGCCCTGTCCCTCTAAACACCTATGCAACCTTGGGAGGCAGCCAAGGTCAGCTCAGGCTCTGCTTAGTCTGGAAGCATAGGGAGTCCTGCCCCCCTGGAGGACTCTCAGTTTGGAAAGTGCTTGTCCTGGCCACTGGGTCATCCTGGAGCTCCTCGCCAAAAGCTGCTCACCAGGGTGGGGACAGACTGGACAAAGAAACATACCTGGACTCAGGAACCCCTGCTGGTTTTCTGTTCTGACTCAAGAGGATCCTTGGGAGGACTTCAACTTGCCCCCAACAACTCTGTGGATGTCACATGGTGGGTATGTGGACATGCTCTGTTCATCAGTTAGTGCTGGCAGCCAAGAGGCTAAGCCCTTGCATCCAGTGGTCCCTTCTCAGGGGCCTAAGTCCTAATCTATCTCTGCCCTGACCTATCAGCCAGGGTTGGGCTTCAAGATCTCCAAGAAAAAGATGCCTCCTTATCCAGGATAAAGTCCTAGAGGATCAAGGAGTCCCTCACAGGCAGCTGATGCCCCAGCAAGCTGGCTCTCCTCCCAACCCCTTCCTGAAAGGCTGAGGGAAGGCTTGGGGTTCAGGCTACCCACAGAGGCAGAGACAGCAGGCATCCAGCTCAGGACACTGACTCAGCCCTGCAGCCCCAGCACTACTGAGGGCCTGAGCTGAAAGGCCTGCCTGCCTCAAACAGACAGAAATAAATAAATAACCAAGGTGCACTTTGAAACGACTTCCAAATTAAGAGTTGCATCCGTGCTGTCAAGCCCCTGCTAGCAGCTTCTATGGCACCTTCCGTGCAAAAACGTATCTCAGCCCATTTATTAGAATGATGAAGGCAAAGGGATCTAAAAATTGCACTCCTTCCTTAATGAGCAGCCGAAGGGATCGGTAAGCATAATTTCAGAGGCCAGTAATATTTTATATAATCGCCGAGTGGTTTAAATTGAAAACCCCCAACTGAATCAATATTTACTGCATTGAAACGAAATGAATAGTAATAAGTCACTAAGCTCCCTGTCCTGTTTCATAAAATAAAAAATTATAAAAATGAGCACAGGCGCAGGGAGGCCATCACATTAACTTTTACAGCACTTGGGGAGTCGTAACCGCCTGTTCTCATAAAATAAAATTCTAAAAAACCTACCAGAGGAGACCTGCCTGAACACCATGTGGGGAAACTTGGGGGCTAGGGCAAGGTGGAAGGGTTCCAGAGTCATACCCTGGGGCCCTCCCTGAGTCAGGGTGTCTCTCCTGGTGCCTGGTGTCTCTCCAGATTCTTCCACAGAGGTCAGTGGAGACTGCTGTTTGGACACTCCTGGCACTCACAGTCCTGTTTTAGTTTCTTTACCTGTTTTCTCAAGTTCCAGAGTGTCAGAATGAAAGCACAGCCCTGGTATTAGGGACAGATGGTGGCCTGGACAGACATGCTCAGAGCAGGATAGTTAGAGACATGTTAGGGCTTAAAGAAGAGACTCAGAAAATGTCCCCTGAAGTGCAAGCATGGGACCTGGGCAAACCAGGAGGCTGAGACCCCCAAGCAGGCCACAGAAGACTAGGGTGGCAGGGTTTAGAGACCAGTGGCACGGGAAGACAGCAGAGCACTGTTAGCTGCACCAGGGCCCACAGGGTGTGCAGGTTGCAGGGGTCCTCTACTCAACACAGAGCAGAGGCTGAGGGTGGGGATGGGCCTGTGGATGCCACTGCAGGGAGACACATAAGGGACAGCAACTACAAGGCCACAAGCCCCCTATGTTCACAGTGAGACTCCTGCACAGGAAAGAACTGGAATACTCCCAGAGGATGACCCAGCAAAGGAAAGAAGGGGTCATAGCTTTAAAAATCTATATGCATTCTTGCAGTTTGACAACAACAACAACAACAAAAAAACACCATTTAAAAACAAGCACAAAACACTTGAATGGATCTTTCACCAAGGAAGAGAACGAACGGCCTTGAAGTGGGCTGTGAATGCATTCAACATCACTGGTCACCAGGGGACACAGTGAGCCGCTGACACACACCCAGTGTGGGAATTAAAAAGATGAGGATGGCAAGCATAATGAGAATGGAGAGTGTACCACTGCTTTGGGATAAAGCTGAATTTCATGTAAAGTTCCCCACAAGCCAGCAATCCCACACCAAAGGGAAAGAACATTCACATGCTTCCCAGCTTGGAAACGGCCTGGATGTCCACTGAAGAGGGCTAACACACCAGCATGGAACAAGCTGGGATGCTTCTTGGAAACAAGTGCCCTACAGACCCATGACAGGACAGAAGCATGAGTCAGGCCCAGCAGTGGGTGAGGGAGTTTACAGATAGTCATACGTGCTGTTTCAGAAGCAAGCAAACACAATGCAAAAGGTCAGATGGGGGCTGTTGAGGGCTGGGGACTCACACAAGAAGAGGGAAGAGAGACTGACTCTGAGCAACAGGAGCGCATGGATGCAAGCCTTTGTCCAGACTCACAGACTTGGATACTTAGATTTCTACATCTCATCAAATGTAAATTTTATCTAAAGAACCATGAACAAATGTGGAAATCTAGTTAGTAGGCTCACTTTTTGCGGCATCAGTTTGTGCTAATGAGCACACAGACTGAGGAGCAATCGAGTACACAGACATAGGAGTGGCCCCCAAAGTGAGCATAGGCAGTCACACAGCTCTGTCCTGACCTCAGAGGCCTGGCCAGACCATAACAATGCCGCTGCATGCCCTGTCATAGGGCGCTGTCCTGTGCACTGTAGAGAACTGGCTAGAGTTGCCATACTACACGGCCAGGATGCTACAGAGAAGTGGCTGACTCCTGGGCCAAAGAGAAGGAAGTACAGGGTGAACATCTTGTGTTACTGAAAGTGAGGCAGTGCCCAGGAATGACAGCAGGACTTGGGTTACCCTGAGGGGCTTCCCCAGGTCAAGGACAGGACTAAGATCAAGTTAAGTAATGATAACAGATTATCGCCTAAGAAGCCTGAGCCCAGACCACTATAAAGAAGTAACACACGAGGCAAGGAGAACTACAAACAATTAAGATCCACCATACAACACAGAGGGCTAGAAAATCACTGAAGAATCTAGAACACTGGTTAAAAGTTTGAAAGGGAGCAGGATGATGTCTAGTCCTCATGGAACTCCACCACTCTCTCAAAGCAGTCCCACAACAGGAGCTGGACCAGGACAGCCAGCCTACCAGACCCAGGCCTAATCAGTTCTGGGGCCACACACTTGTCATCTGAGGCCAGTCCTTTCTGCACTGGCACTTGCCTGGCCTCTTTACAGGCTCCTTAGGTCTCCCAGAGTGGGGCATGCTATGTCTTCTGCCATGGCAGGCCCACCTGTGCCTGTGACCTCCCACACACTGGTAGGTGCCACAACCACAGAAAGGTCCCAAGGGCAGTTACTGCTGTACCTCTCAGTCCAGGGACAGGGACCTGCTCAGGACTGTAGCTTCCAGGCAGGTAGGAAGGGGCCTGAGATGAGGCAAGCTTTCAGTAAGGACAGTCAGTGAACACATAGCAAATGGCCCAAGGGGCAAAGCAGGAGTCATCTAGGCCAGGCCCAGGGAAGCAAGCTGCTTCCTATCTGGGCCCTGGGCAGCAAGTGTCACCTACCCATGGCCTGCCCAGGACACCACCTGGGGCCCAGGAGAAAAGGTCAGGCACTGGCTTTGGCCTGCTGCCAGACTCTGAGCAAGGCTACCATGCCCACAAGACAAGGACATGAAGGGCCAACCCACATGACAACCTCTCTTTGATCATCCATCAGAGGCTTAGCTCTCCCAGAACCCATAGTGCCAGACACCACTATCCCTGCCCTCTCGACCTTGGCGAAGTCAGGAGACCTCTATACTTAGGGCCCCTTGCATCCAGATCTTCTGACCTGGGGCAACAGCCTCTGCACATGTACACCCATGAGGTGCCTTATCTTGCATCCCCAGTGCTAAGGAAAGGGGGCTGTCTTCCTGGCTGCACATCCCCTGTGTTCTACCTAGGCCTGTTGACCCCCTGCACACTGCGGAGACCAGGCAAGGAATTGAGCTAAGGGACATGCAGGCAAGAGTGGCAGGTACAAAATAAGGGGAACAGGAACAAGGTTTACTGGCACTGTGCCTGTTGGGGGGGGCACTGTAGTACAAATGCAAAGCACACCACCCTAGACCTGCTCATACCATACAAATCAGCCTTTTTGAGTCCTCACCAGACAGGAGCACCACTAAGTCCAAAGCTGCCAATACTGAGGGACTCTGCAAAGGCAGTTCCCAGTCCAGAGAGAAGCATGGAAGAACTGGGCGTCCTGGGTTCTGGAACTGAGAGACAAGGAGGCCTAATGGTCAATGGCACTGTGAGCACCAGCCCCCAGGCGTCTGAGCTGTAAATGCCCTCAGTGGCTCCTCCCTTCTGTCCCACCACAGCCAGAGGCTAGCTCACCTATAGAATCTGCTGGGTGATTCCAAAAGACAGCTCTTTCCTGGATGGAAAAGAAGAAATGCGCTGAAGTGAATAGGAGGTAGAAAGAAGGCAGTGGCCCCGTGCTAGCCTCAGCCTCTGCTCCAGGGCACCAGCAATCGTGCCTATTCTGCTTCCTAGGAAGCATCATGGCCAGGCCTGTTCCCAGCACACAAAGCCTCTGAGATGATGACCCCTCAGGACTATAAGACAGCTTCCTTGGTTTGACCTGCCATGCTCATGACTTGGTTTCTCTAGGCACTGTGCCCACATAGCAGAGTCAGCAGTAGCCTCCCAGAGACCCTGGAAAGCAGGTACCATGCAGGGAGTCTAGCAGTGACACAGTGGCACACACCCTAGATCCCACATAGCCCCAGCCAAGTCCAGCCAGGAAAGCCCTTCACAGCAGACCAAGCACTCTGGGCAGAAGGCCAGAGACTCAGGCCAGGCCACCTCTCCTATCACAGGAAAGCAAGACAGTGTGACTGCCTCCAAGGCAGTGCTTTCTGGACTGCAGCTCCCTGGGTCCTGCAGACACCTTGGGTGGCACCAATGCCAGTGCTCAACACAAAAACAAGGGAAAGGCTCCCCTCATCCCCCAGATGGACACTTGTTTTTCACAGAATCAGTTCAAAACTCTTTTACTCTATTAACCTAAGCCAGAAATGCCAATCCCATTTGTTTGTTTTTCTTCCAGCACCAAGTACTGAACCCAGGACCTCTGCACTGAGCTACATCTCCAGCCCTTTTTAAAAATACCTTTTTTGAGGCAGTATCACTAGGCTGCTACATTGCCCAGGCTGGGCTCAAACTTGTGATCCTCCTAGCTCAGCCTCCAAGAGTGCTCAGGTTCTAGACATGTGCCACCCATTACTCTCAAGCACTTTCACAGACACGAGGCACTGTCCTCGGTATGCTATTCCTCTGGGTCTGAGCTACTCACGAGCAGTGCCATCACAAGGCCCCAAGCCACCAGTCAGAGCTTTGGGGGCTGGAGAAAACCAGCACAGGCAATGGCAGGGCTCTAATACATACTCACTCTGGCCTTCTGGGCAAAGCCCCCAATATTTGAGAGCTGCATCCTTGGAGCTGCACACAGTATCACAGCCCCAGTGTCTCAGAGAAGTGCCCACTGCAGTGCTGACCCCTTGCAGGCCACTCTCACCTGGGAACAGGGGCACAGCCTGAGTCCTGATGCTTACCCGTAGCCCAGAAGCAGGCCCATAGGTCCTCCTTCCACACCTATCTCCTGGTCTCTGCCCTCTCAGCAGATACTCTGGGCCCATACGAAGGTCCTTACCCCCACCATGCAGGCCTCCACCTCCAGAGGGGCCGCCTGTGAGCCTTCCAGATCTCTCCGCCCTGGACAGGTCTCAGGGTCTCACTGTGTCTCAGCAGTAGCCACCTGTGAAATCAACTGCCTCATTTGTCCACATGCTACATGACTGCCGTCCCTGCTGGGAGACCTGTTGCCCAGGTCCCAGTGGGTCCCTAACCCAACACACACAAATGTCCTCCTGGTGTCTGGGACCATCTCCTACTAGCTCTAACAGGGTCCCAGCCTGAGCTGAACCAACTAGGGCTTCTGCACACCTCTAAGGTTTGTGTGTAGGTCGGGGCGCATGAACCAAGCCTTCCCAAAGCAGCACAAGTTCCAGATTGGGCTATGGTAGAAGCAACCTTGGAGAAAAGAAGCTACTAACCTTCCCAGAGGATTCACTCCAAACACTTCTCATCACACCCTCCAAGCATGTCAGAAGACTGGGAATCCCAGCTCCAGCTGGCCTTAGCAGGATACACTCTGCCATCCATTGAATGTTTTTACCCATTAAAATCCCTACAATGAAGACCCAGCTGCAAGGGGATGCTATTCAGAGTTGGGGCTTTTGGGAGATTATTAGGATTAGAGAGGTCCTGAAGCGGGGGCCCTCAGGATGGGATTAGCACTTTTGTAGGAGACTTCAGAGAACAGAGAGTAGGAGACACATCTTTCATCCTCTCTCGCACATTCCCTGTTCTTCTCCTTTCTTTCCCTCTTCCTCTCCTTCCCCATCTTTCCTTACCTTTCTTCTCCCTGTCCCTCTCTCCTTACCTGAAAAGATACAGTGAGATACCCTCCCTACAGTAAACTAGGAACGAGCCCTCACTAGACACAGAATCTGTTGGCACCCTTATCTGAGACTTCTGGTCTCCAGAATCATGAGAAGTACCGGTCGGTGGCACTCTATTATGGCAGCCCTGACAGTCCAAATGACTAAGACGGTCCCCACACCAGAGATTGGACAGGAGGTAGAGTGGGGCGGGGGCTAGCACCTGCTCATTAAGGAGATGTGCACACAGGAAGAAGCACAAAAACCAGGACCACTGCAGCAGGGATGCCTCCCATCCTGGGCTGCATCCTCTTTAATGAGACGTCACTTTGGAGAAGCGTTCTGGAGCCTTTCAAAATCTCAGCCTAAACCTCATCAAACTGCACAGAGATTACTTAAGATTTACCACATAGACACAAAATAAAATAAAATAAGGCAGCCCAGCAAGCAGCAGCCCTGTGACAGGACCATTTGTAGTTGGGATGGAAAAGCCTCCTGATTCATCTGCTTAAGCACAGCAGCTTCTGTTTATTTCGCACTTTCATGTCAAATGAA
The DNA here is from genome assembly GCA_004363535.1 of Dasyprocta punctata. NCBI lineage: Eukaryota > Metazoa > Chordata > Mammalia > Rodentia > Dasyproctidae > Dasyprocta > Dasyprocta punctata. The sequence continues at coordinate 23,243 of RJWM01012946.1, read as the reverse complement.
TTTGGAAAGAGAAAAAAAGTGACAGGCAGTTTAGGGATATAAGTCACATTTCAGCTTCAGTTCAGATTAATGAACTTGCTGGGAGTTGGCGGGGGTGCAGGCAAATCCACAAATCTTAGAACAACAAAATATTAACCCCTTGCTTGGTGTGAGCCTTGGCTCTGGGGACAGGCTCCTTCAGGACCCTTTGCTGACCTTCTGTCCTTACACCCTGAAACTCAGGCTTGCATGCTGGTTCTGGGCTGGTCCCCTGGGATTAGCAGTATGTGTAGCCATGGAAGAGTAGAAGGGGTACAAAGCAGTCTGTGCACGGACTCCTGGGGACCAATCCTGTCCATTTCCCCAAGGGCAAGACAGGCAACACATGCAGGGGAGAAACAATCCAGAAATAGGCAGCACACGGCCAGCATGGCCCTATTACCCACTGCCCAGCACCCAAGCAGCTCTAGGGTCAAGGTGGACACGGCACTGTATATCCTGCTTCTCAAGGCAAAGTTCTGCCCAAGAATGGCTGCAGTTTCTTCATCCCCTGTCCTACTGATCTTGGCCTCTATGTACTTGCTTGTCCAGGGTAGCATGTGACCTTGTCTTCTGTGGCCTGGCTGGCACGCCCATCCTCAGAGACCCTGGCCACCAGACTCAAGCTTGGGAGCCTTCCCCAAGGAAGTCAGGGACACACCAAGGCCACCTGGCTATTGGTAGAGCTGTGATGAATACAGCATGCCAACAAGCCCTGCTGAGGATTTGGCCCACTGTCTGCTCTCGAGGCAGCAGCCTCAGGGCCTTTAGGCTCAGCTTGGACTCCAAGAGCCTTTCTGCCACTCAGCTGCCCATGACTTCTGTGTTTACCACCTGTTCTCCTCTCTCTGCCACCTTAGAGAGAACAGATTCTGTTTCAAGGACAAATCAGGAAACTGAGGCTTTGAATAGAAAAGGCAAGCCCAGGTCATTCAGCTGGCTGGGGCTTCCACTGGATGGCAGCTTCCTCTTGCTCTCTGGATTGACCCAATCTCCAACCACAGTGAATGCCTGTAAAGGGTGCTCAAAAACTGCCCCATGCCCCCACTAGCACTTAGCACTCTGCTGCACCTCCCACATGTGTCTGCCAGCCTCCAAATCTGACCACTGAGGCTTCCAGGATCCCCACCAACCCCTACAAGGCCATCCTCCATTCCATGGTAGGGCAGAGAGCTGGGGAACCAAGGAAAGTCATCATTCGGGCAGCCCTTAGTCTGTGGTAGCCTGGGTCCAGCCCAACTCTTCCCATTGCTGAGGGAGAGAAGGGGCCTACTGTGGGGTTGAGGTCACAAGCCTGCCAACCATAAGCAGGTGGCCTCTGGCTCTGATGAAGCGAAGGCAGCAGGGAGGCAGGCACCAGCTCAGCTGCTGTCCCAGAGACAGGCCCTTCCCCACCCCGGGCACATGCAGCCAACAGCAGGCTGGGCAGCTGGCTGATAGCCACTCAGTTGAGCCGGCAGCCACACCAGCACTGGTAACCTTGGGCAAGGGAGGCCCAGTCCATTGCAACTGCCATTCTTCACAAGCCCTCCTGAGACCTGCAGCCCTCAGCTCAGCTCCCTCCCCAACTAGATCCAGGGCTTATGCCCCCATAGGTCCCAGATGCCTGGCAAGGGTTTGGACAGGACCAGGGTAAGATAGTCAGGAAAGAAGATAGGCTCTCCCACACACCTTCAATTACCACATCCATCTGGGGTCAGCTCCTCTATGGTTCCATGCAGAGAGAAGCACTGAGGCCAGCCCCATAGCCAGGCCACTAGACATAGACTGAATTAGAACTCTCTTATGGCTGTGGGACTTCAGTGGCCTAAGAACAGCCCCTTCTCGGCCTCCTGGCCACCCACACTCACAATGGAACCACACCGGGCACCACCCTTGAAGGACAGGGAGATTAGAGAATAGCCTGGCTGAACTGGTTGCTTCCTACCTTGTGGACAGCATACAAGCCCTGCAACATGCAGCACAGTGCACACTGGGCTGGGCTTCTTCAGCGTCGGTCCTCAGGGCTACACTGGTCATTTGTATCCTCTAGAACTCTTTCTATCCACTAGGGCCTGGGCACTGACCCTTTTAGGCCCTCCTAGGTGAGCACAGATAGTCCCAAACCTGGGATCTCCCTGCCCTCAGAGGCTGGAGGGAGAGTGCGTTAGGTCCCCCAGGCCTACCTCAGGCCCCCAGCCAGGCTCTGGGAGAGGAGGAACATCAGGCCGAATGCTGACTACAGGAAGGGGAGGTTCTTAGGAGCCAAGAATCAATAAATCTGAACCTCATTCATGATGATCTGGGGCTCTTATTAAGTAAATTAATTTAAGTTAATTTAGCTCGATCATGACTCCCGATCACAGTGATTTAGTGAAGGGGAAATTGCATTAGGAAAGGCCATGCTCACCAGATAGAGGAACGGAAGAAAATTAGATCCACTTAGCAATGTGAATTAATATGGAAATAGCAGGTGTAAATTTAACCTTATCGAGAGAGTAAAAATTATCTTCATAAATTTGTAGAAATAGCCCCCAAGATGCTTATAAATCTATTTAAAACAAAAATATTACCAAAAGTGCAGTAAAATTAATTTAAAATATACTTCTAGCTATTGCCTCCAGAACAGTCAGCAACAGAGGCAACCCTAGTGTGGCCTGAGGTGAGAGAAGAAGTGGTAGGCCTCAGACAGATGAGCTGGGTGGGCTCACCTGCCACAGGCCTCTGGGCCAAGCTACACTCTATCTACATAGCCTGATAGCCCCTTTAACTACCTTAGGCCTGCAACTGTCTGGGCAGCAGAAGAAGCAATGACCAGGAGCCACCATACACAGGTAGCAGGTCTCTGGATATGCCACACGGCCTGGTAGGTTTGCCCTGTAATCTCTGGCTCCCATGGCAACAACTGAGAATAAGCCCTCCTACTGCCCTCTTCTTCCTTGCCCACCGAGCTGCCACCCTTCCCCAGACCTAGAGGCAGGATATCCCTGCCTTCGTAAAGGAAGGGACCTTTTCCAGCTTCCTGGAACCCAGAGCTTGAGCCATGTCCATCAGTGGGTGTCAGGGCCTTCCCAAAAGGAGCCCCCAGGAAGGCAGGCACAAAACACTCCACAGATGGGATGCCCCCTCCCTACTGTTCTCGGGCACAACAGTCACTGGAAGGCCAGATGCACTGGGGGCAGAACTGCAAGAAGTAGCCCAGACTGGATGTGGAGGAGCCCCAAGTTACTACCCCAACAATGCATGTATTGGTGGCTTCCAGAAAGCCTGCTCAGAGGTTTCTCTCCAATAGATGATGAGAGGCAACTCATCACGGGGGCCCCAATTGTATGGGTGGTGCTGCTTCTGCAGTACATGAGCCCCCACAGCTAACATGCTTGCTAACAACAGCAGAGGCTGTACATGTGCATGCAAGTGCATACACACCTAAATGCCTCTGTGTACATATTACATGCAGGATAACTATACATCTGGTATACAAACTGCTAAATAGAATTAAGCTGTTTGCCAGCTAACATGCTGAGCACCACAAAGTTCCCTGAGACAAGATTGATTCCTACACCCCTCAAGCCTAAATTTGCTGCCCACAATATACAGACAGCCTGGTGCCCAGGACCTCGGAAGCTTGGACAAGGTCTTCCTACCTGGATAGTGAGAGTCGCCGGGCCCGCCAGGAGGGCAGAGACAGGGGAAAGGGCTGGGTGCAGACAGGAGAAGCTGGAGTCTTTTTGACGATGCGGTAGCGGGTCTTGATCACTTTGCTGGTAGGTGGAGTCCGCAGAGTGTGTGTATTAGACACTGTAGAGAAAACCCAGGGCACACACAGCAGTCAGAGAGGCCAGCCATGGCAAGGAGGGTGAGGGTGCCCTCAAAGCTGGCCTCTCTGACACCTCCTCTACAAGTAGAAAACTGTCTATCACCTCTCACCTGAGCCCACCCCATTCAGTGCGCGCACACACGCACACACACAGCCCAGAGCCTGGCAGCCAAGGGCTCAAGAGCTGGCTGCTGTAGCTGTCAGGAAAGCAGAGTGCAGGCCCTCTATATCCTCATGGCTGCCTGACAGGCCAAATAGGGATGCTGAGTGACTGCCCTCAGAGAAAGCAAGAAGCCCAGCAAGCCAGGCCCTGCCTATGAGGCTTCACAGGCAAGCACCTAAACTAAGAATCCTCAGACTTCAAACTCTGTGGTTGGTCCAGGAGGTTAGTGCCAGGGGAACCCCCACCTTGTTCCCACACATACAGGAGGGACACTGAGAGCTCACCTCTTCTCTGGGTACTACCCCACTCCTGTGCCAGACAGATTTATGTATTTAATCACTGTTTTCATAACGTTCTGTAGCATGATATCCACAATGGTTTTTTCCTTGCTGAATGTTTCATGCAATTAGCAGGGATCTGCTCTGCCTGAGTTCCTTTCCACTTGATAGCCAGCAATTTCTCTATAGCTTCAAGGAACGTGTCTAATTGCCCGACTTTCATAATGTACAGCTCTAACTGCCCAGATAATTAAAGCTAACATGGCCACCTCTCATGCCTGCTTCCCTCCAAGCAAGAGTCCCTGCCCAACCCACCCAGGTGGCATCTGTTCCCTTCCAATCTATGCAAAGCTTTCCCCTGCCCTAAGCACTCTGACCTAGGGTGCATTTTCTGCCCCCTAGGCTCTCAATACTGTACACACAAGACCAGCAGCAGGAATGGCTCCTGAGACTCCTCACCCAGAGGCCTGTACAACAGACTTCATAGCCCGACTTCCCACAACATCAGTCCTCAGAGACAAGACCTCAACACCACCACACTTCTATACACAAAGCCAGAAACACCACTGCCTGTCCCTGTCCATATGTTGGCAAGAGCCCCTCCCTCAGATGTCCCTAACCTCCATTGGGTCCTCCATCAGCACACACGTTGGGTGAGACAGGAACACAGGGTCAAAATCCCCCTGAGAGTCTCCAGAGTCTAACCCATAAGATCTGTCACAGACGCAGCCCCTGGAGGGGATAGAGTACAGGTTGCACATGCTCAGCCTAGGTCAGGGTGGATGATGCTCAGTACAAGGGTCACCTCTGGTCCCAAGGACTAAAGATGGGAAGGGGAGGCAGCTGCCTGCCAAGGGGAAGCCACAGCAATGTCTGGATGACAGTTGCCATCAAACTCCAGTAACAGGTCCCCCTCTTTCAATCTTTGTTCACTTCTGTTGCTACCCCATCTGTCTCTCTGTCCTTCTGAGCTTCCAAGGACTACAGCTTAGGAAGCAGTAAGAAGAAAAACGGAGCTCAAGAAACAAAGTGTGAAGTCGCATTGTTTGGAATCCCCTGGTCCTCCTGAATGACCAAAGTAAGAAAATCTTCAGCTCTGAGCATCATCTACCTCCCAACACACCTGAGTTACAGGGGAAACCTGGTATATAGTAGGTGTCAATAAATAAATGTTTGTTGAATTGAATTTTCAAGGTCTTACAAGCAAGGAGAGTACAACAAAAATCAATAGTAGCTTGTTCCAACTAAGAGCCAGAGAACACAAGACACCTTAAGTTATCAATAACCCTGAGCTGACCTTATTGCCTGGGAGCCCTGGTCCAGCTGGGAAGCATCTGGAGGAGGTGTGTCTGTCAGAACACAGCTCAGACCTCCACCTGCCATTTGCAACCCCAGTGTCCGCTTTTGCAGAGAAGCCTCAGGTCACTCACTTTCCAACCTACAGTCACTCTGACCACGTCCCACTGGTCTCCCAGGCTGCCCACAGCAGCGACTACGATAGAGATCCCAGAGTGCTAATGGTTTGTATTTAAATGTCCCCCCAAAGTCTCATGCAATCATGCAGGCGGCTGAATCTAGCATTTGTGATTAGTTCGTTGTCTAGTGCTGGGATTGGCAGTGTGAGTGCGGCACCCGCCCAGGGGCGGGTAGCCAATATACAATATAATAGAGGGAAGGAGGCATGCTTTTCCCTTTTTGCCTCTGTTGCTCTTTTCACTCTTGTCACTTGTGGCTGCCATAAACGGTTAAACCTCAGCCACACCACCCTGCCTTGGAGCCAATTGAGTATGGACTTAAACCTCCCAAAAAACTATAAGCTAAATAAACCTTTCCTCCTTCGTTTTGGGCATCAGAAATTTTGTCTCAGCAATGAGAGAAAAGTAACCAAGACACAGAGCCATGCATATCCCTAAAGGCAGAAGCAGGAACCGGGTGATGCTGGGGTTTGTGTTCCTCCTTGGAGCCTGGGCCAGGAGCCCAGGGATCTGGTTGGACTCCACTCCTATTCCCCAACACACAAGGTCCCTTTGGCTAAAACCACCTTCCCCTGACTTCAGTCCATAGAAAGAGGCTACCTCCTCTTCCAGGAAGGCCCCTTGCCCCAGTGCTCATGGGACAGGTCCCACCTAGCAGAGTCAGCTCAAAGGAGACAGCAGCACCAAGTGTGGAGCCACCTCACACTCCTGCCTACTGATGAACCATAGTAGGAACACCTTCCTCTGCCTACCACAACTCAAATTTTCTGACTTTCTGCATCCTATTTATTTAGTATCCAATTATTACACCAAAAAAATACAAGAGAACAAAGCAGACTACCTTTGAAAGTGACCTCTTGTCACTGCTCAAGGGAACAGGTGCTTCCTGCACCTCCCCTACGGTGTAGTCTGAGGGCAGGGACTCCTAGAGGACAGGATGCAGCCATGCCACTGCCAAATGGGGCTGTACCCACCATAGCACACCTCTAGGCCACTCACACCCCCAACTTCCCTGGATGTACTCAAAACAATAACCCAATGGGCACAGGTGGACAGATGAGTGTGGGGACTGAAATGCGACCAGTAGGAACAAGGGCTCCTAAGACTGCGCTTGGTGCACATCAACCCAGAAAGGCATGCTAAGGGGAGGCTGGCCCCGCCCAGTGATCAGGTAGCAAAGCCACAGGGCTGCAGGCCAGCCAAGCCAGCACAGTCAGGAACAGCCTCTGCCCTCCTCCCTGAGGACACAGCAGGGGCAGCCCACCCCTCCTTGCTGGCCGAGGAGTTTTGTGTAGATAATCATGTTATTTAGATAGGATGTTGGTTTAATTCCCTTCATTACAGACTCCCAGGGTTGTAATTTTTTTTCTCCGCATGATGTATCCCCCATGGCACGCTTCACTCAAATCAAGCCCCTTGCGCCTTTATTGCCAATGATGCCCATGCCGCGTTATCAGGCCCACACATGCAGCCCTCTTCGCCCGCCGTCCAGAGGTCACTTCTAATGACTAATCGATCTCATTAGCTTTCCTAATTAAAAACTTTACTACCGCAATGGAAGACAAACTACAGAAAAACTGCTGGCATCATATTTGAATGGGATATGAGCCCCATCTATCAGCAGGGCTCTAGCTCCCGCTTGAGGCTCTAGGGCTCCAACCTCTGGCCTCCCCATTCCCAGACCACTGCGGGTGGGTGGAGGCAGCCCAAGGGTACCCCAAGAGAGGCCATTCACTGAGTACCTTATCCCCAAGGAGGTGCTATGAGAAGGATGCGAAGCTGGGGAGCTCAGGAGTCTGCTCCTATCCAGTACAGGCTGCTCTCAGTCTGCAGAGCCGCTGACCTGGCTTCCTTGGTAGGACTCCCAGATGGCAGGATGCAGGTGGAGGTCATGTTCTCACTCTGTTTTAGTACAGGCAGCAGTTGAGAGGCAGTTCAGATTTTTATGGAACTTCAAAGGGAAATAACTACAAGCAAATGAGTTGCTAACTTCACAACTGGTTAATGAATAAGATGAAAGTGGAACTTCTGCTTTGTGCAAAAGCTGTCTGAGGCTGCCAACCCAGAGAGGCTGCTCTTGCCCCACTGCACTGGACCAAGCTAAGAGCCAAAGAGAGTGTCTTTGGTCTGTCCAGTCCCCAGCAGCCAACACAAGCAGCACCAGCTCCATCAGGAAAGAACAGAGGACAGTGAATGGGGGCCTTGCCCATCCATAGGAGACAAAGACCCAAAAGGCCTTCAACCATGGCCCAGGCTGGCACCACAGCTTCCTGTCCACCCCGCACTGGGCCTTGCTGAAAGTGGGCTAGAGGTGGGAGATTCAGGGCCTCAGTACTGAGGTGACAAGCACGAAGACTATAGGAGCTGTTCACAGCAGGAATCTACCCAAGAAATTGTCCAGTTCTAGAAGCCCCTTCATCCCAACCAGAGCACAGGGATAGCTGAGGAAAAGGCTAGAGAATGGTATCTGACCACAGAATTTGCCAAGATCAGTCAGAGGAGTTACCCATGCCAAAGGGACAAGAGAAGTAGGGCTCAACAGGAGAGTATGACCTAATAGTAGCCTGGACACCTGCCAAGTTCCTGACAGCAGCAGCACCAGGGACAGGCCAGGCAGGGGCCCAGCCCCATAGGAAAACCACAGGCACCCCCAGATTCCTTGTGCCAGCTTCTCAGGTCAGCAGTGCTGCCCTGGTTGAGGAACTCTCCCAAGCTGAGGGCAGGGGGTCAGGCTACAGAGACCATCTGGAGCTATGGTGCTACAGCACTGCAGGCATTCTGCCAGCAAGGCTCTCTGTCCCTAATTCAGGATGATTCAACTTTCTTTGTATATTGCCTAATCTGCTTTTTATCAACAGCTACCCTTGACACTTCTTCAATATCTCCAAACTGTCTATACCCTTCACTGGCTAAAGACAGCTTTAAAAGGCTGTAGTGGTTCAGCCCATACAGAAGTCACATTGATTTCTGCTGTCCTGTGCCATAAACCATCCTCCTTTCCTGCCCTCTCCCATAGTCTCCAACCCCACAACTGACAAGGGGCCCTGGGGCCACCTACCTCAGACTCTGGCAGGACAGCCCCTGCTGGCCATAGTGTTGCCAGCCAAAGACAACTTTTATATATCCAACTCACTTTGTACCAGTGTCAGTGGTCAGAAAGGTCTTTTTTCCCCTCATTCTAGCTTCTGATGAGGTACCACCTCTGTACCAGCCTAGGGCCTGTTCTGGCACCCATGGCCTATAAGAGACAATATGAATATGAGGCAGGGAGGAGCAAGCAACCACTACAAGCCCCTCCACTGGCAGAGCCAGTGGTGGAGGACTGCTGGGTGCCCTAAGGAAGGTGGCTCACAGAGCCTGGAAGGAAGATGAGGTCCAAGAACCATGTACTGGCAGGGGCAGGGCTACACCTGCCACTTTGGCTTGACAAGTGCCCCCTAACAGGTCACCAGGTAATAAGCCAGTTCTTCTTTGGCACTCACCTACCCTTCAAGACCTCTTTCTCCACCTCAAATACCATCCCTTCCACCCCACGCTCAGGAGATGACAGCTAAGGTCAGTCACAGGAGCCTCAGGTAACATTCCTACCAGCCCAGGCTCAGCAAGCTGCACCTCTACCCCCACAGCTGCAGAAGGACACTAGGGCCACAGCAAAGGTACTCTCCCACAGCGCAGATATGTCACAATGAATGCCTAAATCGTTATGATTACAACAGTCAGGGTTGAGCAGAGCCACGTACACACTCTCCACAGCCAACTCTGATCCTGACTAGGAAGAAGCAGGGGGTAGTTTTTTCTGAATGTAAGCCAGGACCAGAGAGGTACAGAGACTTTGAGAAACAAGGACAGCCAAAGGCAAGAGTTCCTTGGCTCCTGGCAGAAATGCAGAGGAAAGATGGGAGTAGCAGGCAATCGGGGTTAGCAAACTCTATACTACCTCATGGCTGACACATACCCATCAAGCCCTCAGCAGAACCTGCATGGCCCAGGCTCCCATCTATCCCTGGACATTCAGCTTAAAGTTCCCTTCCAAACGACTGTCCTGTTCCTACCAACTTGGGCCTGGAGAACACTGAAAAAAAGGCCAGACAGTTGGGCCCAGATAGCAAAACCCACATAGCAGCGAGGGCCTGAACTCAGTATCTGTGGACCAGAACCTCAGTGGCCAGAGACAGCATAGTAGGGGAAGGCTACCATGTCATTCCATCAACCTCCACTTCCTAGGGTAGTAGGAGAAAGCCCAGAAACATCTCCTCTGCTCCTACAGGCAGGTACCCAGGTGGCTGCTGCCCTCCCCAAGTCCTCCAGGCTGCTGCAGATAAGCTGCACACTGAACACAGATGGAGGCACAGGAAAATGACACTTGGGACTATCTCTTCAGAGCCAACGTGAGGGCTCATCAGGCAGACTCTGCCCTTGCAACTGCTGAATTGCACTCTTGGAAAAATGGCCACAAAATTTTAAACAGAATGCCAGCATACATTTCTGAAGGTTCTGCTGCTGCATTTAAAACCGTGACGTACATCTGAGCTGTCTGCAAAGCCTTCGGGCTAGCGGGAGCACAGTGCCCACTATTGCAACTAGAGTAAAGACAGCGTCAGCAGGATATTCTCTCATTAAAGGCAGCACAAGCAGAGTGGTGCTCCTGGGATGGAGAGGCTTTGCCCAGGATGACCTACCTGCTCCTCAAGGCCTGGGGTCAGGCCCTGTGGCACCTCAGCCAGAATAGCATATCATAGCCCACACTACACCCATATGGGGTAGTCATGGCAGCCAGACTTGGGCCACTGCAAGGTCTAGCCATGGTGAGAACTGTAGAATTGGAAATCCCTGACCAGAGGAACTAAACCCAGCTCCATGGCAAGGTCATTCCAGCAGGGCATTTTCTGAGACTAGGCTACAGGAGGGGGCCCTAGGACACACACACCATTTATAGGAGCCAGTCAATATGAAAGAGCGGGCTCTGGCATTTGTGTGTCATGATAGGGATCCACAGGACACTGTGCTCTCTCCGGGACACCTAAGCCATCTGCCCCCATCCCCTTGCTCTCCTTTCCCCTCCCAGATGCCACTACGGGCCTTCCCTGGTTCAGGCCTGCTTCTCCCCGATCTGCTGCACCTACGATCAAGCCACAGCCTGGAACCCACTGCCCCCACCCCAGCAACTGCTCATCCCCAGTGTCAGACAGTGGCTATGTCACACAGCAGGCCAGATCCTGGCTTGACCCTCAAGTGAACACACATGCACATATACTAACTCTGGTCATTTCCTGCTCTCACAGTTTAGCAGTTCCTGCACAAGAATAGGCCCAGGGCCAAAGTTCTCACTCCTGCAGCTGCCTCAATTCTGTGCTGAGTTAACTCACATGTTTCTCCATGCTAGGTTTGGGGAATGGTGCCTGAGGAGCAGTGGAGAGAAGAGGGGTGCCAAGGAGACCAGTCAGGAAGCCTGAGCTCACACCTAGGAGTGCACTCAAAGTGAACCATGTGCAACACCAATGGTCTAATTGCTACAGATACCAGGTGAAGTGGGGGACTACATGGCCACCTCCCAAAAAGTTAGAAACCACGGGTCCTCTGTGTGTCTCACTCTCCCAACCTGTCCTTCTGACTGCCATCTTGTTGACTACCTCCACCACTGCCTCTGTCCGTCTGACCTGCCTACAGCCAGGCTCAGCTGCTGCTGTGTACAGCACCAGCTTGAAGGAGGTGAGGCATGCACTAGGCCTTGTGCTGCTCCAGCTAACAGACACACCTTCCCTTAGCCCCTGGGTGCTCAGGGAACCAACTCTGGTCCTCTGCTGCATCCTACTTACCAGTTCTTGCCACTGCACACCCAGGGAGCATGAGGGTCACTGTCTGGCCTGGGCCCAGGCCTTTTCATGAGGCCCCTTCCCTGCCCCATCCCATCCAGCAGGCCAGCCTTGGCCTTCTGCTCTGACACCCAGGTGGGCAGTTGTGACTGATTTTCTTGCAAGCTCCACCTGCAGCCTTTCCAGTCCTCCACAAAGCAAGCAGCAGCAGGGCCCCTGGGGCACAGCAAGGGGATGTAATGATCAGTGCTAATAAGTATGGGTCTAAGGCTGCTCATGCATAACACCTGCTTCCCTGCTGGTGGCACTGCCAGGCTACGGGGACCCTACAGCTGTGAGAAAAGCAGAATCAAGGTAGGTGCCACACGAAGCCCAACCCTTTCCCCTATACCTCCACTCCTGTCGTTTTGGAGGGAAGGACCCAGGGAAGGCAGCCCTTGCCAGGTTCTGGTCAGCTCAGTCACAAGAAGGCGGAAGCCCACTCTTCCTCATATCCTCACAAAAAATTCACAGTGTTAGTCACACAGTCAAGCAGATGGGCCGTGAGCCTCTCAGCGCACTGAAGGGAATAGAGCAAGGCCCAGAGGCAGAGAGCAGCTGACCCATGATCAGCACATAGGCCCATGCCAGATCAAGTGGATACCACACCACAGAGCCTTTGTAGGGGCATCGCAAGGACATGACAGGGTCCCAATGCCACAATCACAAGCCTGGGAACAAATGCAGAGGCACTCCATGCTCTGTCCATGACTAGTACTGGAACATGACTGCCCACCTGACTGTGCCCAACCACTTCCACCTATACCCATAGACTGTTATCTGTGAGGGTAGATCCCTTCCTGTGATTGCACACATGTGCACTGACCACCTGCAGCCAGACCCAGGGCCTGTCCATGCTCAGTGCCCTAGCATCTGGCCAATCTCAGCCTGGACTTTCAGGTACAGGAGCACTAGCCATGGCTCGACCCTCCTGTTCACTTGTGACCCAGCCCTAACTGTCCACCTGTCCTTCAAGAATGGTTGTTCATGTGCTTCCAGGAACCAGTCCATTTCTCTAAATGAGCCAGGATGGCAGTTAAGGCAGGGGGTAGCTGGTGAGCACCCCACCCCCATGCTGGCGCGGCGGGAGCTGCCAGGGACTACGCTCTAACAAGCTTCAGATGTGGGATGACTGGAGTCACAAAGTATGAATTTTTATGAGTCTAATAAATCACTCCACTTTTCCTGTACTTGATGGTTCCCAGCACTTTAAACACAGGAACAGACCCACTGCAAGCAGAGGGCTTGGGCCTTCCTGTCTGGTGGTGGCCACAGGCAGAGTGACTGACAGGGCAGCCAGGACCCCGTCTGAGCACACTCACACAACCTGGCTCTGTGTGTAGAGGCTACTGGAGACCAGTGCATCCAGCAGGCTCCTTGAGAACAGAAGCGGGCTTCTTACTGTGACAAAGCACAGATGGCAGGCTCATCAGCTACTAGAAAGGCTCTGCCAGAGTCCCACACTGGCAGAAAAGCCTGCATCAAAGCTTTGTCAGCACAGAAGGAAACTGCAGTCACCTGGGCAGCTGTACGGGCAGACCTCCTGACTCAGTCAGAATCATTCCAGGGGACACACACATACCCATGTGAACACATGCATGCTCACTCCCCACAGCTAAGGTGGGAAGAAAGACCCAGGCCTGGTAGGGGTTGCGGGGTATCCCTCACAAGTCACTCAGGGTTCGTGGCTGCCCATAGGATGGGAAAGCCCTGGCCACACAGCACACGGCGCAGAGCCACCTTGTCACCAGGCTTCCCTGCAGCACCACAGACAGGAGATTCATCTTTGACAAACATTTACAGATTATCAAATCACAACAGCAGCCCAGACAGGGCCATAAGTCACCCCAAGCAGCAGTCTGCAGGGCAGTCTGAGGAGTTTGGGCAGCTCTGTGATGACAAATAACTGCTGTCAGCTGCCCTGTCTCCCTGCGCGAGATCCGTGTTCTCTGTTGTTTCACACTACCTGGTGTTTAATGACAACACTGTCAGCCCCAGACGCAGCACCACTGAAGCCACCACTGAAGCCGCCACCACCGCCACCTCAGACTGTCAGAGCCCTATTAGAGGGAAGATTGAGACCCTACTCTTCCTAAAGTCACTCAAGCAACACAAGCTGCTAGTTCCTGTAATTATTGTGTGTGAGCCATCGATCGCATGGTGACACCTGACCTGCCTGTATGAAATGGAAGTAGTTTGCTGTCTGACAGTCCCTATAGATTACAGAGGGTGGGTCTTCCTCCTCTTTTAACCACCACTCTACCCAATCCCAAAAGCAATGGAGGGAAGAGGAAGGTGGTGCCACCCACTGCTGGAGACCAGTATGCCCCCGTCCAGACATGCACACATCCTCAGGTCTGGAGGAAGGCTGCACCTGAAGGGACTTCATGGGCCCCCAAGTTGGAAGAGATAGTGCAGGACACAAGAACAGAGGAAGGGTACACTTGGATCCTGTCAGAGGTATTCTGTCCAATGTGTGGCCAGCCCATCTCACCCTCTAGAACTTTCTTCAGAGAACAGGAATACAGTGGGCAAGTGCTTTCGAGTGATGGCCATAAGCTCAAGCTCTCCCCATCTCCCCAGCATCCCAGGCTGCTCCTGTCAGATCCAGTCAGATCCCAGGACCCCAAGTGCCTGGAGGGTGGCCTGCCCCTACTTTGGGCCCTGAGGAGCATCTGGGACAAGGATGCCTGTTCCCTGGGCTGGGAGCCCTAGCTAGATCATGATAGCCATTTCATCTCACTTCTCTGCACTGACTCCTGGCCCCTGGCCTACAGAGGACCCCAAGGCCCAGCTGTGGCAGAACATATGGGAAGGAGACAGACCAGCCTCTCAAGCTGGCATTCCTGTCCTTACACAGCATGACCAATTTATGTGGCTGGGCTGATCCTCGACTCCAATTTTTGCCACCTATGCTCCCTTCCTTGGAACACTTACACTGTACCTGTATGCATGTACCCATGAGCCAGCGGACTCCCAACACACATGGTTAAGAAACAAGGCTGACTGTGTTACAGGCAGAGCCCCTGGGCCCTTCTCACCAAGTCTCAGGAGAAAGGCCTTGGGAAGTGGCCCCTCAATGAGCCCTCACTACCACAGCAAGACAGCTGCAAGGGAGCTCCAGCCATAGGGCGTCAGGCCCTTCTAAGTGAGTCACAGGGCAGGTAGCTCCTGGGCCAGGTGGACAGGAGCAACCAGAGGCCAGGCTGTATCTCTGAGAAGCCCTGGAAATCTGAACTGTTTAAGCTCCAAGGTGATTCTGCTGGGTTGCCAGGCTAAGAATCATCCTCAGTTTGACCCAGGAAATCACAGTTCCAACCAGCGAGGTGCCTCTCTTTGCAGCCCATGGCTGAGATCTGCACTTAGCCATCACAGATGGTGCCTGGCTAGACCCTAGGTCAAGAGGACAGACCACAGGGAACAGTGGCTGCCCAATAGCCTGTAATTTCATCTCTACCAGGTGGTTCCCACAAAGGTAGAGTGAGCTATGTGTCCCTCTCACTAACCTCGGGTTCCAAGGACTCTCCTGCCCACCCCTGGCCTTTCTGGTGACCAGAGGGGCAAGTCTGCAGGGCAGTAAGTAGGGCCTCTGTGTGTTGTCCCCCTCACCTCGAGGCCCCTCAGAAGTCAGTCTCACAGTCACTAAGCCTGCAGTGCGGACACACCAGGGAGAGGCCTGCCAAGACAGCCAGACACGGCAGGAGAGGGACATTCTCAGATGGTCTAGTTCATGTCACAGCTTCTAGAGGCATTTATACATTCACCTGTACTTTCACACACACATTTGTGTAAGCATGAACTGCCTTCAGGGCTATAGTAATGAGCTGGCAGCACAGACTGGGGCCCATGAGAAGGTTACACCCTCAACCCAGTGGAGACCACGATGGTGAGCCAGGGTTCTCCTGACTTCAAGTGGAGCCACTCTAGTGCACCAGCTGGGAGGAACCACTGCCAGGGTGGGTGGGGGGCGGGGAGGTGTACAGGACAGCAACTCTTTCCCCTGCAGTCCCCCAGACCCAGAAGTCTGTATCCCCCAACTTGCAAAAAAAGCAGCAGCAATGCCTGACCACCCCCACACCCCCGCCATGTCTACCAAGCACCCTGAGAGCCAGAGCCATAAAGCACAGACCAGCAGGCACCACACCAGGCCAGGCACAGGGTATAACCATCTGTGGGATCCTCCTTGGCAAGGGCCTTGGAGGGAGGCAGAAAGGGGAAGGAAAGACGAGGGAAAGAGAGGAAGAGGGAATGTGCTGTGGTCTGAGATAGTAGCCAGCACTAAGGTTAGAGTTAGAGCACATGGCTAAAGTGACAGGCTGGCACGTATCCCCAACAGGTCCCCACTGGCTGGAAGCCCCCTAATTCATCTGCATGGCCCCAAAACCAAAGTCTCCAGCCCCAGCCTCCTCAGAGTCGATGGCATCCCAGGTGCCACAGGCAGCTTCAGTACACACCCCAGCCTACCCATGGTCCCGAGTCTAGCTGTGGGAACAGCACTGCAGGCCCCACCCATGTAGAAGGCACAGTCACAGGTTGAGTGTCTTTTTCAGGGCCCAAGAAGGAACCTGGTAGGAGGCAGAAGCAACCAACTAATGCCCCCACAAAACCCTGCCACTATCCCAATTTTACAGACACATGGGGAGTGCAGCACACAGCGTCACCAATTTGCGGCTTGGCCGCAGCTCAGAGATGCTAGGAGAGATCCAGGTCTCCCGGCCAGAGGAGTACTCCTTACCCTATTTCTTCTCAGGCCCGCAGACAGCTGGTTTCACTGAGCAGTGCTGACTCTCTCCCACTCCCAACTGGTCGACATCACAACCCCCACATAGGAGAGTCAGGGAGATAGAAGTCTAAAGCAAACACCCCTGTGGGGGAATGCCTGGCTGAATTTTGCACCCAAAGGCTGCTTGGCTTCTCTCAACAGCTAAGTATAAGCCACCACCATCCCTGACCTCATCCTCCTGCCCTAACTATGGACAGAGCTGTCATCTCTGTCCAGCAGCTCCCCCAAATCCAGCCAAGGCCTAAGCAGTACTCAGGCCTTGGCCCATCATCAGAGAAGAAGTGGCCTCACCAGCACCAGTCTCTTCCCCAAATGTACACTTCCTCCACTTGACCAACCAGGGACAGCCATGGTGGGCCTACAGTGGTTGGGGTAATGCTCAGCAGAACACAGTATAGCTGACAAGGTGCTGGGTGGGGCCCATGGGGCAGGCCTCGGGAGGGGAGATCTGTACGGCAGCAGGCAGAGCCCATCAAACTCACTGACCACCACAGTAATAGCCCCCTCTCCAGCCAGGGTGTTCTCAAGAAGAGCAACACCGCTGCTGCCACAGGGCAGCCTAGTTTCTCCCACGACACTTCTGCACAAATAGGAGTGTGGTTGCTCTGCTGCTGAGTGGTGCAGGGAGCATTCTTACGGTGTATGCACTTGAATAATCTGCTGACTCGAATTACCTGACAAGAGCTGTGGCTGTTGCCCCTTTTCTTGACAAGGGCAGGGGCCCAGGTCATGTATGTGTGGGCACAGGAGTAGAGTCCAGAAGGTCTGTAGAGGCAGACTCCACCATCGACCTAGTGGGATACCCCAGACTCCGAGGTGCCTCAGAAGGCCTGGTGCCCACTAAGCACCAGAAGACCACCATAGGACCTGCCCACTAGGTCTGCATCCACCCTCCAGAGAGCCCCCGTGAGTCAGGGAACTGGCTTGAGGGCAGTACGAACAGGCGGGCTGAGACAACACTGCCTGCACCTGTACAGCATCTTGCATTTCTCAAAGTGCCCAGGAACAAGCCTCAAGGGACACATACCAAGCAGAGAAGGTGGGAACAGCCTTCAGGAATGGTGAGAGTTCTCCCAGGATTTCCTCAAGGAAGACACCTCCCTGTACTATCTCCCTTCATTCTTACAACACCCTGAAGTGGTGTGACCAAGACAGCAGCCTAGGTAGGTAAGCAGCTTGCTGGCCTGCACTGTGCTGGGCCCCTTAGGGTCTGAGTCCCAGAAAGGGTCCCCAGGAGAGGTGCACACTGAGCACACACGCACCTTTTGGGGTTGTCATGTCTCTTCCACTGGAAATGGAAATAAGAGCTCTTCTGTTCTGCTCTCACTGCAGCCCCAGCCCATGGTCAGAGAAGGGAATCCCATACAGTAAGGGAGCCACACCAGTACTGGTTGGTGAGGGGTGCTGGGGGAAGTTTTCCTGTGGGGGTGTCCTGAAAGCTGGTTTCTATGGAGGCGTCAGGTCAGAAGAGACATGCCTGCCCAAGTACATGTCTCTGAGGTCCCCCTGCTGCTGGTCAAGTAGCAGGGCCTGAACCCCTCTTAGTGACATGGACCAGTGCAGTAGCTACCCCCAAATAACCTTCAGCCAGCTTCCTTCAAGATCAAGTTTACACCTGAACAGAATGGAACCACCTGTGGTCTCAGCACAACTAAATCACTGCAGATGTCATTAATGTCTACAACAGGCCTTTAAAGATACCTCAACAATGCACAACGTATGTGTCATTGTTGTCTCCTGATTGTTGTAGATTTTTTCTTTTTTTTTGGTACTGGGGATCAAACTCATAACCTTGTGCCTGCCAGGCAGGTGCTTAAGCCACTGAGCTAAATCCCCAGCTCTGACTGTTGTGTTTTGAAATTTTTTCTCTTTGAAATAAAATGGATTTGAAAATAAACAAATAAGCCTCAAGAAGTACCTGGGGTGTGAGCGCAGGGTGCCACAGATGACTCCCTCTACTAAAGGCCAAATTTATCTAATTTTATTTTATTTTATTTTATCTTGGCTCTTAAAAATGTATTACAAGCCGGGCATGGTGGCACACATCTTTAATCCCAGCACTCGGGAGGCTGAGGTAGGTGGAGTGTTTTGAGTTCGAGGCTGGCTTGGGCTACAACATGAGCAAGGCCAGCCTGAGCTACATAGTACAACCCTGCCTCGAAAAAAATAGGGCTGGGAATTTGGTTCAGTGGCTTAAGCACCTGCTTGGCAGGTTCAAGGATGTGCATTTGACCCCCAGTACCAACAAAAAACAAACAAACAAACAAAATGTATTGCAAAAAAAACCCCAAAAATATATTGCCTTTGTAGAACATGGTTGTAATCCCAGCACTTCAAGAGGCTGAGGCAAGTTCAACCCTAATCTGGATGACTCAATGAGAACCTGTCTCAAGAATTGAAAAAAATACAGGCCAGGGATATAGACCAGCAGCACAAGTGCCTGCCTGGTAAGTGTGAGGTCCTAAGTTTGATTCCTGGTACCAAAAAAAAAAAAAGAATTAAAAAAATAAAAGGGGTGGGGATATAGCTCAGTCAGAAGGCCCTAGGTTCAATCCCTACTGCCTTTGATTTTGGTAAGAGTCCCCTCCCAGCCATTAAGCAGCTAACGGGACTAACCCTTCACAGCACAAATCCAGCCTCCTGCAGGGATGCTGGTGCCAAAGGTGCTGATGCATAAGACCCAAGGCAGGGCTCCTTAGGGGCAGGGACTAGCCATGAGAAGAGGAACATCCTCTCTGCCATGTGCCCCACCTAGACGTGGCCAAACAGGGTCTTGGAGGGCAGAGGACTGCTGGTCACCATCACCTGATCAATTCAGCACCCTGGCAGGTCAGACTAGTCTGGTCCCATAGCCCACTCCATACGATTTGCACTGTACATAACCATCCTTGTTTGCTCTGAGTTCCCAGGGCTGCAACAAGGACAAATATAAGTGAAAGACCTAGAAAGTCTGTGAAAGAAGCAGTTTAGAGGTAGGTTCACTACCTGGGAATGATGGCACACACCTGTAATCCCTGCATTCAGGAGGCTAAGGCAGAAGAATCACAAGTTCAGGGCCCACCTGGGCAACATAGCAAGTTCAAGGTTACCCTGGATGACACAGCATAGCTCTATCTCAAAAAAAAAAAAAAAAAAAAAAGAGAGAGAGAGAGAGAGAGAGAGAGAGAGAGAGAGAGCTGAATTCACATCCCCATGCAAGCACTTCTACTTAACACTCTCCCAGTGGCATATCTGGAAGGTAACTGGGGAAAGCCATTGTTTCACAGACTTCTCAGCAGAAGATGAAGTAGGAAGGGTACCCACTGGAGAGTCTCCCACCTGCCCACCCCTCAAGTCTTACAGACTTGAAGCTATATGAAGACAGTCTTCATATAGGGACCCCAGGGTCCCTACTTGGTGTCCTCAAGGAGCCTCTGAGAATTCCAGGGCATCCTCATAAGTCACTTGTGAGGCCTCTGCTGCCAGCTGCTGGGGCACCCACATTTCCCAAACCCTTCCTAGTGGTGCCACTCTAGGAAGTAACCATAGTCACACTTCATACCACCCAGGATGCTTCCCCAAGGGCAACCCTAACCTGCTGCAGAAGCTCTGACCGCCAGGCTCACTCCCTTATGTGCCCATTTATTAGCTCTCCTGCTGCCGGGTGTGATGGAACACATGTATAATTCAGCACTCAGGAAGCTGAGGCAGGAAGACCATCATGAATCTGAGGCCAGCCTGGGCTACTAGCAAGTACAAATCATCCTGAACTATACAGCAAGACCTTGTCTCAAATCTGCTGCTGCTGATGCAGAGAGGGCAATTAGGAGAAAAGCACAAGATCCCATTGAGGCCCATGCAGCTCAGAACACGCTATGCAGCTCCAGGATTCATTTTGATGAGCAGATCCCAGAATGACAACAGATGGGCTGGCAGGGGTGTGCTGATCACAAGGCCAGAGCAGCCTGAAGTACCTGCATGCACATGGCGTGTGTGTGGTGGGGGGGTCCTTCCAGATCAATGTCCCTCACACAAGCAGCCTAACTCAGGGCAGTCTCCCTATCTACACATGAGCAGTGCATCTCAAGGTTCTCTTCCAGGTCAACACACTTTGATGAGCTACGAGGGGCAAGTGTGCTAGGGACACAGACGCCTGGGTACTGTGATGCCTGCAGTACCAGGTTCCTTCAGCATATCCGGGATGGGCTCTGGAGTGGGTGGCTGAAATGCAGCAGAACCAGGTAGGCTCTCAGCCTTACCCCCTCAGCCCCTCCCTCAGATCTCTGGAACTCAACAGTTGTTAAATCCAAACACCTTCTGATGGCAGGCTAGGACTATCACAGCCACAAAGAGAACCTTCTAGGGAGGTGCCTGGAACTGGGCAGGAACACAGCCTGGCCCCATACTCTACTACACTAGCCAAATATACCTGGCCAAGCAGCTGAGAGCTCATAGCCTATGTGTAGCAGCCTCATCTCCAGGGCCACTCCCCTCATACCAACAGCAGGTCAGGCAGCAAGATGTAACAGGTTGCAGAGCAAAGGGAGCTCAAGCAACCAGGCATGGTGGCACACACCTGTAATCCCAACACTTGGGAGGCTGAGGCAAGAGGATTGCTGAGAGTTTGAGGCCACCCTGGACTACATACTGAATTCAAGGCCAGCCTGAACCACACAGAGAGACCCTGCCTCAAAAAGCAAAACAATACAACAACAAAAAAGGTAGTTCAAGAAGCCCACAATAGCCTCAGAAGAGCATAGCGGTCTAGGAAGAAAAGACGATCCTGTGAGCTCTGGGCATACAACTTCTACCCACACATGGTGGCTGTGTGACCTCTACACTGGTGGCTGTGTGACCCTGGGACTCAGTCCCGAGGGTGGAGGTAGAGCCAGAGGAGAGCCACAAGACCCCCACAGCAGGGTAACTTACCTGAGCTACAGATCTTGTCCCAATGCTGCATGGATCGGCCAGTAGTAGAAGCAAACGTGTGGGGCATGCCCAGTCTCTCCCTCTGTGCAGACCCCTGTAGATCCCTAAGTCAAATGCACCAGAAGGGAGCTTATCTCTAAGGCCAGGACTCTTTCCTGCCAAGCTTGGGAGACAGACATCCAAGTAAATCCACAAATAACGGACACTTAATGATCAGCAGTTGCTGAATTTATGATCATTGCATCCAGCTATAGATTTCCTTTGCAAATTCCATCAATTCTGTGCATTTAGACCAAATCTTCAATTTGGAAGGCCATGAGCCCTGAGAAGCCCAAGGCCATGCAGGGTGACACTCAGGAAGCTCTAGAAAAGCAGCGCTT
Organism: Dasyprocta punctata; assembly: GCA_004363535.1. NCBI lineage: Eukaryota > Metazoa > Chordata > Mammalia > Rodentia > Dasyproctidae > Dasyprocta > Dasyprocta punctata. The sequence continues at coordinate 1,590 of RJWM01012946.1, read as the reverse complement.
TCTCAGCCCCTCCTGCCCCAGCCAACATCCCTCCTGGCCCACGGCTGGCAACAACACCAGTCTCCCACAAAGAATGAGGGCCCTTGAGAGCAAATGAGTCACTGGCAGTCTTGAGGAGCCACTGTTTCCTCTATGGACACAACAGAGGACATGAAGAAGTAAAAGACCCATTAGGGTAGGCGGTCTCAGTGGATACAGTCTCCTCTCTGAGGATGCCCATGCCATCTAGATGCTCTGACAGCTGAAGAGATACATGTGGCCCAGGTCTCTCTGGCAGAGACCCTATATCTTCCCCTGGCAGAGCCACCAGAGGGATCACAGGAGCAAAGGAAGGAGAACTCAGCTCAGAACTCATTGTTGGGGCACACCCTCAGATGAAATCCATCCACATCTACGTGTCCCCATCCTCACTGGAGGACACAGGCCAAGGAGCTGGAGCTGGGCTGGGGGGCTCTGAAGGGCACAGTCCCAGAGGTAAAATGGAGGGCACAGCAGATGATCTGTCAGCCAGCAGGCCCCAGACAACAAGCATAGTGGCTCCTGCAAGGAACAGAGACTCAAGTTCCCGAGGAACAGACCCAGAGCCCTGTCAACCCAGCCCTGCTCTTTCCCCTGACCACACAGCTGACAACGGTGCTACCCCAGAGTGGGCTATGAGAACTGGAGCAAGTTGCTCAGGGGGCCCAAGACCCACCCCGGCCTGTCCCCACCATAGATCAACTTTGCCTCATGTGGGCCAACACCTCTTTCCCCAGCTCTGCCTAGCACCCAGCAGAGGCCCCTCTGTTACAGGGCATTCTTGAGGCAGTCAGTTCTTGTCAAGGGCCTAAAACAAAACTAGAAACCACTTCCACTTCCTCAGGGGCCTGAGCACCAGGGCCCATTGCCCTGGACTCTCCCTGGGATTCCCTGAGGGGCTTGCTACCACCAGCACTCAGCCTCGCTTTGCAGCTGCTGCCCAGGCTGCATGCAGACCCAAAGCTCCTCACTCAGGTATACAGCCACACCAGCCTCTTTCCCAGCCTCACCTCTGCTACTCCACACTCTACCCCAGACTGAGCTTCCAAGTTCCCACCAGAGCTCCCCAAACTTCCCCCAGAGCCAGGAGCTATAGCGAGGAGAAACCTGAAGAAGAAAGGCCACGGTCGCTGGGCGTGGTGGCGCACGCCTTTAATCCCAGCACTTAGGAGACTGAGGTAGGAGGAGCGTTGTGAGTTTGAGGCAAGCGCAAGGCCGGCCTGGGCTACATAGTGTGACCCTGCCTCAAAAAAAAAAAACAAAAAAAAAACTAGGGCCAGGAGTTTGGCTCAATGGCTTAAGTGCCTGTCTGGCAGGTGCGAGGTTGTGAGTTCAATCCTCAGTGCCACAAAAAAAAGAAAAGAAAGAAAGGCCACCACCTCTTCTACCATCACAAGAAGACCTCGCCACCAAGCAGCCCTCCTGCCATTACACCCCAGAAATCTCATAGGCTACAGGTCAGGAGCCACCTGTTCTCCACATACAGTTTGCCAAGACACTCACAGCAGGCATTTCTCTTCCACCAGCCAGAGAGCATTGGCAGAGCTCTCTAGTGACCCATTCTGTGGACAA
>RJWM01012945.1:0-55101 GCA_004363535.1 Dasyprocta punctata | reverse complement strand
GGGGATCCTGAGGCTCAGAGCATCAAACACACAGCAAATGGCAGAGTCAGGACTGGGATCAAGTGAGCAGAACCCTAACACCTTTATTCAGAAACCCTAACCATCCCTGCCCACCTCTGGCAAAAAGACTGTCAGATTGTGCCCTTGACTAAAAAGCATCCTGTCCTGCTTTGTCAGAGGCCCCCGAGATCACTCCCAAAGGGATGATTTGCTAGGGGAGCTCACAACACTGGGTATATAGTTACATTTACGAATGTCATCCATTAGCACAAAAGGATGCTAAGCAAAATCAATGATGGGGGAAAAGGGGGATGGGGTGAAGTCAGGGGACGCCATGGCACCTATGGCCGAAAGTCCTTTCCCACTGGAGCCCCCAGAGATGCTGTTACCAGTGAGTGGCGACAACACTTGAGTAACGTTGCTTATCAGGGAAGTTCACTTGAGACTCAGTGGCCAGTGTTCCACGGCTGGTCACACAGGCACCCCCTGTCTGGTCCATGCCAGTATTCTCACCTCCCAGAAGGGAAGCAGGTGTTCAGCACAAACCGCACTGCTTGTACGAACAGGTAAAGTATGCATCAGGTGGGGTGGCAGGAGCCTATCCCAAAGCCAAGTTTCAGATGCCAGCTGGGGCCAAGGATGAACAATCCCAGGACTGTTGTGGGAGCTTTCTTCTGCACACCCTCCTGCTCTCAGCTGTTCAGTACAAAGGAGGCCAGACAAGACGGAACCCTCTCTGGTAACTGTCAAGTTCATAAGACAGACTGTGCGGGGGGGTATCTGGGGGGAACAGAGAGGAAGTGGATGCAGACAAGGGTAGGGATCAGTGATTTCCTTGTAAAAAGAGCTTTGGAGAGCGAAAAGACGCTGGTTCCAGCATTAAAGGACTTAAGTTTGGTTTGACTTAAGGTCAGTTCCTATCTGCAATGAGCGGTGTGACCTTGCCCATCATTTAACCTCTCTGGTTTTCTCATCTGTAAAATGAGATGAGAAGGCTGAACCAAATAACCTCTAAGGTTCTTTGTCTCCGACAGTGTCTGGTTTTATGACTGACAGTCTTCCTATAAACAGGGCGATTCCCTGCGCGCTGAGAGTATGACAGGAGTTCCACTCAGCTGTCAGGAGCACATGAATCACAAGGTGAGATACACCTGCGGAGCCCCAGGCTAAGGGGACGGGAGCTAGGAGAAGCATGTTTCTCTGTCAAGTGGCCGATTTGGATTTGTGGTCTGAGTTTGAGTGCACTGTGGGTGAGGGGGGATGCTTTGTAGGAAGGAAAATCAGTATTCCTTGTTTTTCCTAGTGTGTTCCCTGCATGGAGACTTTATGATAACCAGGTCTGCAAAGAGAGGAGGCAGACAGAGAAAGTTCTGCAGACACTCTGGGGTCAATTTTGTGGAGTCACCCACCTGTAGGCATTGGGGTCAAGCCTAAGAAGCCCTTGGATACCATCAAATTTTCAATCAAGCCTTCCCTGGTGGTGGTATGGAGATAAATGACAGCACCTAGTGGCTGGAGGAGGGAATATGGATTTTCCCTCCTGTTACTCTACTGACTTTAAAACCCATGCAGCTGCATCTGTGCTAATGCCAGAGTCTCTCTTAAATACACTCGCCAGTCTCTGGCACTAAGCTGGGTTAGTGGTTTTTCACCAGTGAACATCTGTTGAACTCCATGGAGGAGGTGGAAGATTACGAACAGGGCACACAATGGGAGGTAGCAGAGTATCCTGGAAAGAACATTAGCATTCCTATGCCCAGCCCTGTCACTTACTGGCTCTGTGGGCTTGTACAAGAAACGTAGCCTCCATTTCCTCATCTATAAAATGCAGGTGATAGCATCCACTCTTGGGGGCTTAGATATTGTATATACAGGGCTGAGCACCATGGCCAGCAGGGCTTCTGTCCAGTGCTTTGCATGCATAGTATCACTGGAAGTTGGCAAACAGCAGCGGCCACATTTACATGTGCGATAAGGGCCAGGTTCCTGTGGGTGCTGTGACTGAGCAGTGAGTGCCCTTTGGATCGATTTGGCAGAGTGCGATGCAACATGGAAGTCACTCCCAGATGTGATCATGGGTAGGAGAAAGCAGCCAAATGAATCAGAATTGAACCGGTACACTTCTGCCTGGCTGGTAGTGGGAAGAAGCATTCTAGAAGAAATAAAAGTGTGACTGAAAGATGGGGAACTGAGGCATGAGTATAAGCCACAGAGAACAGATGAGATCCCAGAGAACCGCTTATATCCAGTAAGGAGCTCGGCTTTCTGATCTTGGCAAGAAGGAGCCATTCTGGTTTTGAGGAAGAGGAGCAAGGTGGTTAGGTCAGACATGGGCTTTGAGGAGAATGGATTGGCAGCTGGGAGGACCCGAGGCAGGGAGCCTCACTCGGAAGCCACTGCGAGGTGGGGGTGAAGCCCAGAACTGGGACACAGACATTCAGCTTCACAGTGGATCTGCAGGGAGAACCAGCACGGGTTCTCATTTAGCACATACCAGCCTCAGTTTGGGGATGCATGGTGTCCAAGGCAGACACAGCCACTAGGGGGTGCAAGAGACACTAAGTGCCCAAGTAATGACACTCACCGGCATGCTGGGGCGGGTTCAAGGAAGAATGGAAATCCCACCTCCCGCCTTGCTGGAATTGCTCCCCTTCCCTATGCCACCACTCAGTCTGCCTGGCTGTACAGACAGAGAGCACAGCTCACCGCTTGCTCCACAGGGCACACTTCGCAGGGAAAGAGGAGCAGGGCATCGAGCTCCCTTGGGGCTTGGCATCTTCGCCCCCAGTCACCCCACACAATGGTTTAGCTCCTAGTTACGGCATGAGATGGATGAGGCAGGATGTGGCGCTGTGAGCCATGGACAGGAGCAGAGATGGGACCTGGACATTTTTTAACAAGAAGTAAACAGGGGCAGGGGTCAAATCCAAACTCCCTCTCGTCCTCATCTCTCACCAGCTGGCAGCCACAGTCATGCAAGGTCAGCATCTCAGCCACAGTCGGGGTCTCTTGAATCATTTTTCTACCTAGAGCCTTCCAAATTGGGTCATTTTGTACTATCCTTTCTATTGACTATATGGCTACTATTTTCTTTCCTTTTTTCCCCCTCTTGCTTGCTGCCAACTGAATTTTATAAAGGGCAGGGCAGTCTTTGCATCTGCTGACAGCCACTGCCCCACTCCTATCCTATAGTTTCATAGCTTTGAGTAGAGAGATTTCATCTTCGTCTTGAGTTTTTGCCCATCGTGCAGAAAGGTCACATTCCCTGCCTCCCCAAATGAAGTGAAACTCAACAGAACTCGCCAATGGGCCTCTCAGACTGTGGATTTTTGGACAGCGTTATCCAGATCCCACTTCCCTTTATAGTTCCAGTTCGCCACACAAGGCCTGGTCATAGAAGGCACCGACAAGCTCACATGAACAGGGAGACTCAACGGGGCAGCATTTCACTAAATTTGCATGCATCTGATGGAGCAGAGACCACCACACGCTGTCACCAGAGCTTTGCAAAGAAATGTTAATTCAATTCTTCTTTTTAACTATTAACCAACTTTATTAACAGCCCTTAGTTAGACTTCCAGGATTCCACATTATAGTCATAACTCTTTACAACTGGGACAATACCTCATTATGTCCTTGTCTTTCATTGCTGTGATACTTTTGAAGAGAATGGTCTTTGTCTGATAGACGGCACTCCAGTTTTGGTTTGTTTGAAGTTCATGTATTTTATGCAAGAATATTCCATGTCGAAGGGTACGTGGTGTCAGTCTGTCTTTTTAATGGTGATGTTAACCTCGATGGCCTTATTAAAGTGCTATTTGCTAGGCCTCTGAACTGTAAAGTTTCTGTCTTTCCTTTGCTAATTAATAAATACCTTGAGGAAGAGTCAACATGTTTTCAGACTTAATCTATAATATTAGCATCTTCCTACTAGTCTTAGAAAATTTTATCACTTTTTAAAATTAGTGCATGTGTGGACTATCTAATGAATATTTTTATTATGGAGAGTTGATACATATACACATCACATCTTAGTCCTTGTTACTTTCCCCTTTCTTTCTCTCCCTCTGTTCCCTCTCCATCTCTAGACACCCTTCCCATCTGCAAATGATTTATCCTCTTGTTGCCTTGTCTTTTATTTTAGTCTTTAAATCACTCATACTTCTGGTTTCTCACGTGTAAGAGAGACCATATGATATATTTCAATTCTTTATCAACGCTTTCTGCTTAGCTAAGCCTGGGGACACTTCATTTATGGAGTTGGTCAGCTGGTTGGTAGCAGAAGACAGCTGAAGCTTCCTGTCTCTCAAAACTTTGATGCTGGCCGCTGCGTACCTGCTGCCATCATTGGAAGGCTTGCTCCCTGTGGGCAGCCAGCACAGGCAGGGAGATGCAGCTAGCTAGATATGCCCTGTGTGCCCGCAGGACACCACTGGAGACCCTTGCTTCCTGCAGGCAGCCAGCACCCACAGGGAGAATCAGACCAACACATCCTTGTGTGCCTGCTGCCACTGGGGAAGTCCCAGTGTAGACACACAGGCTGAGAGAAGCAGCCCAGCCACCACGCACCCCTGGCCATTAGGGAAGCCTCAGTGTAGTTGCACGGGTCTGGAGAAGCCTGCCCCACACTGTGCTACCTCCCTGGGAGCCTGGGTCCAGAGAAACACAGGTGCCTGTCCCATCCCCCTATACTGTGGAGGGGCAGCCAATGTGGGAAGTGCCTGGGACTCCACAACTGGCCTGTTGAGAGGAAACCAGGAGAATGTCAAGATGAAGGAACAAAAGGCAATCTCAGACCTCCAGCCCACACAGAACAAGTCTGGGAGATATGGAGGAAAATGGAAGTCACACACCTGAAATCTCTGAGAAGACAGCAACTGTAGTAAAGAAACAACTTCATGAGACTGTAAAAGTAATCAGACCAGAAATAATGTCTCAGGTAAAAGAAGAAATCACAAGCATAATGAAAGAATTGCTGAGCATATCTAAAGAAGACATAGATAACAAAGAGGAGCATAGGAAAATGATGGAAATCTTGAATGAACAATATAGGAAGGAATTACAATGCAGAAAAGAGATTCAAAGAGATATCCAGGAAATTAAAAAATTGACTGGAAGCTGGCAAAATCACTTGAAAGAGAATGAAGATGACTTTCAGACCTTGAAGACAGGTTTGCAGCAAGTGATCATAAAATGTAAGTGATCATGTAATGTCTTAAAAAAACAAGGAACCAGGAAATAACAATTCAACAGCTACAAGACAGTGCAAAGAAAAATAATTTAAGAGTGATAGGTATCAACAAAGAAGCAGGGATCAACACAAATGAAATAAAAAACTATTTACAGAAGTAATAGCAGAAAATTTCCCAAACATGGGAAAAGGATATGGCATACAGATAAGTGAACACAGAACTCCAACTAGCCATAAGCAAAATAAATCTACACCCAGACATATAATAATCAAGATCCCAGAAATTCAGCACATGAACAGAATATTAAAAGCTGTTAGAGAAAAGAAACAGATCACCTAAAAAGGAAAACCAATCAGAATCACAGCTGACTTGTCAACACAAACCATCAAGTCAAGAAGAGTTTGGAGTGAAGTGTTTTTGAAAGAAAACAACTTCCTACCCAGATTGATGTACCATGCAAAATGATCTTTCAAAATGGATGGAAAAATCAGATACTTCCATGATAAAGAACAACTGAAGGAATTTATGACCACTAAACCAACCCTACAGAGAGTGCTGAAGGATATTCTTGAGAGAGATAAAGATGCCCATCACTCCAGGAACAGCAGCAGAGGCGGATCACCAACAGGATAGTCAATTAAATGAAGAGGAAAAGTGGAGGGCCAACAGCAGAAGGACAGCATGACACAGATGAACCAATGCAGGCCAGTTGTAAACATTAATGTAGATGGCCTCAGTTCACCAAGAAAAAGAAACACAGTGAGAATGGATCAAGAAACAAGATCCATCAATACACTGTATACAAGACACACATTTAACTCAAGAGGAAATTCATAAACTGAAAATCAAAGGAGAGAAAACAATTGTTCCATGCAACAGGAGACCAGAAAAAAGCAACGGTAACTTGCCCATCAACCACAGAATGGATAAGAAAGAGATGGCATCTTCATACAATGGAAAGCTATCCAGTTATAAAATAGGATAATCTTGAGGCTCTTGTAGGATGCAACTGGAGATAATGCTCATGGGTGAAATGGTTTGTACTCATACAGGTAAACACTGAGTTATCTCCCTAGCATAAAAAACAGAAGGAGTTAGTGGGATCCAAAAAGCACTATAGATATTATGAAAGTGATAGGGGAGGAAATGCCTAAAAAGGGAAAGTGGTAACCACTGTTAATTTCCTATTATCTTGTTTGGAATTCTTGCATTGTTTCCATACTTTTGGTAGGTTTAGTTTTATTCTGTCTTGATTTGTTAGATTTTACTGTGTCTGATGGTATGGGTGGCTATTTTGAAGATAACAGGATGTATTATGGTAACCATTGCTGATTGCCTATTATCTAGTTTTGAAGTCCTATGATGCTTTCATTCTTTCATTTCAATTGGTTTTATTCTGTTTTGTTTTGTCTGATTTTATTATGTGTGATGGTATGGACAGCTATTTTGAAGAAAACAAAACATTATAGCAGCCATTGTTAATTTCCTATCATCTTGTTTTGAAGTCCTATAATGCTTTCATTCTTTTGTTTTGATTGGTTTTATTCTATTTTGTTTTATTTGATTTTATTATGTGTGATGGTATGGACAGCTATTTTGAAGAAAATAGAGACATAATGGTAGCCATTGTTGATTTCCTGTTGTCTTGGTTTGAAGTCCTGTATCATTTGCATTGTTCTGTTTTGATTTGCTTTATTCTGCTTTGTCTTGTTTTGTTTTATTCTCTTTAAAGTAAAAAAAAAAATTTTAAAAAAACCTTTGATGCTCTAATTTGGTATCTTGCTGGGATGGAGCAACCTTGGCTCAGTTCCATGTCTGCTCTATGTCCCAGGAGTCAACCAAAGACTCGATGTTAAGAGAACAGAAAAATCTTAAGACAATCTCCTCTCCTTCTTTATCTTGTTCACCATTCAGACCCTGCGCTCCCACCTAACGCCTGCAACTCTGGCACCCCAGCCACTGCTCATCAGAGCTGCTAACCCACTGACTCCTTCCCTCCTGGTCCCACTGGTAAACAGAACAATCAGAAAAATTCCCCAAAAGCGAGCAGTTATAGAAAAATAATAAAGGCAGCAAAGTCCCAGTGAGAGAATAGAAAAGCTGGATCTGCTACTAAATGAACTGAGATGCCCCAGAGTCACAACAGAAAATGCAACCCGTGTTTATAAAAAAAGAAAACAGTCTGAGAATATTGAGATGGTTGACTAAGCAACCAGACGCCTCCTTCCTGCTCCCAAAGCCCTGAAATGACAGGCAAGATGTTAAGACACAAACAACAAAGGCATGAAAAACGAGAGTGTCATCACTGCATCCCCAATTTAAAGTTTAGTTTTCTTTTTGTATTATTCAAAAAATCTCCTATAGGGATTATATATTTTTATATTATAAGAAGCAAGAAGCAATTAAGAATTTTTCTTTGAAAGAAAAGGAAATAAATGACCAGCTACTATAGACTCAAGCCAGGGACTCACCTTCCAACTCCACAGAACACACAGTAAATCAGATACAGCTTTCGGTGACAGGAGGGGTCAGACTGCCAGGCATGAAGAGAACTTCAGTATTTAATAAATGATACCATAGGCATCAGATAGGCTCTCTGGAAACATTTCTTGTTGCAGGAATTTGTGATGACTGGAGAAAAAGCACACAATACTGTGCACAATGGGTTGAATTCCCCTTGTCCCCACAGGTATGTCCAAGTCTCGATTTGTGACTATGACTTTCATTGAAGATAGTGTCTTTGGAGATGGAATTGAGTGAAGGATCTTTAGATTAGGTCATCTTCAACTGTAGGCTGGATCCTAAATCCAATGACTAGTGTCCTCATAGAAGGAAGGTAAGGGATACTGCGGACCCAGCGCTCTGCAGGGCAGGGAAAGTCACATGAAGAGGAACCAGAGACTGGAGCAATCCATCCCATCTACAAGCCAAGGAATGCCAACAACTGCTGGAAGCCACCAGAAGCTGAGAGAAGCTGAGTTTTTCATCACAGCTTCTGGAAGGATCCAGCCAGCCAGACACCTTAATTCTGGACTTCTGGCCTCCAGAATAATGGGAGAATCAATTTCCAATGTACTAAACCACCAAGTTTGCAGTAATTTTTGGCAACTCCAGGAAACCAATACATAATGGTAAGTAGAAGCAGCTTCAACAACTATTTATAGAGGATGGCTTCAATTGCACAGTAAGGATAAACAAACAGTAGGCATTACTTCTGCAAAGAAAGAAAAAATCATTAGAAACACAAATGCCATTTGCCCTTTTCCCGGTGACAGATTAGCTACGAGCAAAACCTTGCTGCCACGTAGCAGTTTTTACCTTCACCAGACATTTGATCTTCAAAATAATTGTGAGAGGTGCGAGCAGAAGAAACATGATGCTGATTTTATAGATGAGCAACTCAAACTGCAACGTGATCGCGAGGCTGAGCCGGCGGCTGTGTCTGAATGAGAATTTGCATCTCTGGGTGTTTCTTGTCAATTCCCAGCCATCTGGCTACCGACTGAGCACCATGGGCTGAATCGTGCCTATCTCTAAGTTCATACGTTAAAGTCCTAAACTCCACAACTTTGTAATGTAAGCATAACTGGAGGTAAAGCCTTTACAGAAGTGATTAAGTATTCAAGTCAGGGATTTTTGTTTTTTAAAAGGATGATCCTAATTCAGTTTCACCAGTAGCTTTATAAAAGGAAAAAAACCCAGTGGGGAGGCACACGTTTATAAGCCCAGCACTCTGGGAGGCAGGAGGATCATAAATTCAAGTCCAGCCAGAGCAACTTAGTCTCAAAATTAAAAATAAAAAAGAGTTGGTGATGTTAAGGTCCTGGGTTCAATCCCCAGTATCAAGAAGAAAGAAGAAAAGAAAAGAAAAAAGAAAGACCATACAAGGACCTTGGTGGTCTCAGGAGAAACCAATCGTGCTGACAACTTGCTCTTGGATTTCTAAGCTGCAGACTTGAAGAAATTAAGTCTCTGGTGCTTAGGCCGCCCAACGTGTGGTGTCTGAACACTCAGAACAATGTACACACGGGGTTGCTATGCCCGTTTCTCCTTCACCTGTGGCACCCTCCCGGACTCAGCTAGGAAGCGGGAAAACACAAATTCCCAACTGCATATTTCTCTTGCTGGGCTGAGAACAGCTAAGACTGTGGCAAAGGAGAAGTCTCACAGTGCAGTGGGCAGGAAGACTGCTCACGGCCACATTCACCTGGTGCCAGCTTTTGGCTTCTCAATTAGAGCAAGCATTGGGAAGAGGGAAGGGAAACCAGGCCTGCAGGAGCAAGGGTGGTCAGGCTTTGGGAGAAGACTGGGTTCTGATCTTGGCTTTCATCACTCTGGGGGCAGGGGGGACCCTGAGCAAAATACTTTCTGCTTTCTTAAACTGATACTCAGCCTCCTGGTTTATAAAGTGAAGCTGATGCTATCTACCTGACTGGCTACGCATTTGCCAGGCCACACACTGAGCACAGTGCCTGCCACTCTGTAGGTGTGTTAGAAAATGTTTCTCGTGTGTCTCAGTAAAAAGGCTGCCAATATTTGATTCCCTTCTCAGCTGTACCTGAATTCCGTTTGCTCCATTCATGTAGTTTGGACGCTTCCCCACCAAATGACATGGCCTGAAGAAGCTAGGTTTTTGTGTGATGGCACAGTATTTTAAAATTTCAACCGTCCCCTACATTGAGAAATCAAGAATTTTCACAGAGAAATTCCAACCTCTGACTCCTTTTGATAAACTGGGAGATTTGGCAATACGGAGAGTGCCCTCCTAATACACGGCCTGGCTGGAGCTGAGTGGGGGCTTCCTCTTCATGGAGTTGGTGCTTTCCAAAGTGTGGGGGTCTCAGCTGCACAGGGGCCCACCCCACCCCCACCCCAGCTGTCTGACTTCTTCGAGACATTTGTCTCAAGACGCAAAGTCATGCCAAAGTAAAAGCAGCAGGAACCATGCAGGACGATCAGCATACATCACGCACCATGGATCAAGTAGCCAAATCTCATCTGCTCTGCTAAAGGGCTAAGATGTCCTGAAGGTTGGAAGCAAAGATTCAGAGTTCATGATGAGCCATGTTGAAGGTGGGCAGGTGACCAGGTTGCACTATGAAAGAATCCCCTCCTCAAGACTGTGCCTGCGGTAATTACACTGAACATAATTACAAGCACAAACAGAAAGCAGAATTATACAGCAGGAACAGACAGACAGATATTCTCGTGCCTACCTCTTCTTTGCCTTACTTAAGGAACCCAGCGGGGATGTCTGAAGCAGGTCTAGACTGCAGTCTATCCTTTTACTAGAGTAAAACCACCAGAGAGAGGCCACAGCGAAGGAATGAATCCCAGTATATAACTACATCCAGAGTGTACGAGGCAGAAGCCCACTGGGGCTTCCAAACACAAGGAACCATGATCTAGGAATTCCCAGCCAGTGCTGGATGGCTTCCCCTAAAAGCAAAAAAGGGAGTTGGGACTGGGAGTGAGCAACAATTTCACTTTTCTCAGAAAAATGGGACCAACTAGCCCCTGCACATCCTGAGATTCAGGGACAGGCCCCAATTGCATGGCTTTAAAAAAAAAAAATCACTGATGCTGCAATTTCACAACGTAGATCAATATTGCAGCTTAAATGAGAATTTATTGCCTTCAGAAATGCAGATGAGGCTATGCTCTGTGCTTTAGCATCCTTTCCACCCGGCAGTTCCACTGATTTCCTACAGCCCCAGCTGCTCTGGCTGCTCCAGCTGGCTACCTCTTCAGGTAGGGAGACTGCTCAGGGCAGAACATGCCAGTCTCCTCCAGATGGGGGCACCTCGTTCAGTCCTCACATTGTCATAGAAACCACTATTTAAACCTGCCCTTCATTTACACTGACTAATGGACGTCCCCTCCTCCTCCATCTCTGTTTCCCTGTACACTTTCCCTCAATTCTTCTGTTCCAGGCACCACACCATTTCCTAGCAAGCATGCACCCAAGTTTATCAGGTCTGCTCCAAAAAAAAACCATGACTGTCAGGGAGATCAAACAGGGACCTCAGGACAGGAATGGGCTGTGGGTTTTCACTCTGGCAGCTGTCTCCGTTTCCCTGGAGGGAAGCATCCGCTGCCACATCCTCCCTGGCCTTCCAAGATGAACATAAAAATCCGATCCCCACTTTCTCTTTACTTTTATCTCTGCTGTGTGCTCTGGGGAGTTTTTACAAAACAAACGAACATGAACTTCAAGGTATGGAGAGTGTAAATCACTTCAAACTCTCCCAGGCCTCTAAATGCGACAAACGTTCCTTAGTCAAGGACCAAAGAAAAGCCTGGTGGGTGATTATTCTTATTAAATAAACACCATCCTTTGCATAACATTCTGGTCCCGCGGAACATTTTTACATCTATCATCAAAATCAAATCCTGCTGGCAGCTCGCATAAGGGAAAGGGCCAGTGCTATGTGCACCCCTCCATTTGGGGCGGAGCCATTTTTTAAGAAATACAGAAAACACTAAAAATATTTTCATGCCTAACAGCCACCCAGAATTAAAACCAGCTAGGATTTTATCACATCTCCATTACTTGTTTTTTTTTTTTAATACTAACACCTTTCAGATAAGGCTGCCTGCCTCTCATGCCCAGTAACTCTGAAGGATCATTTTTCTATTAGTTTGTTTTACAACCTTAAAGTCTACTTTACATCTTTCACGTATACATGTATATGCTTAATCAACATATAGCATTGGTTATCATGCATTTTTAAAGCACATAAATTTTATCATTAACAAACAAACAAGCGACACCTTGTTCTTTTGTAAGCTTCACCCTTTGCATGACATTCTGTGGTAGGATCTGTCCATGCTTACTGAGGAATGCTCCAGTGTGGGCTGTTTTTGTCACTACAAACAATGAAGACATGAGCAATCCTGAATCAGCGTTCTTCTACACAGGGCAAGGTTTTCTCTGGCATGAGCATCGGTTTTCCTTTGCTTGGCTTTCCCTATCTATGAGGAAAGGTGGGCATTTTCACAGGCTTTTGGTTCATCGCTGTCCTCTTTTGTTGAACTGTTCGGTATTTGCTAAGAACAAACAAGTCGCATTCAGAGGTGACAAGTACAGCTTTCCAAGGCAAAACAAATCATTCCCCTTTCTTCTACTCATCACCACTGACTGTTCTTTTCACAGCTGCTAGAGGGAATATTTACTTTTCCCTTGGCACATCAAATAGCCCAATAAGGGAGATGTTATTTTCCAGAGCAGTCCCCAGGATGACAGGTGCCCCCACTCAACCCAGCCTTCAGGGCTGTAGCTCAATCACCAGTCAGTGCCCCATGATACAATTACAGCACAGTTACTTCCGCTGCTTCCCACTGCAGAGGATTCCTGGAGAAGAGAGGCCACCGCCCACAGCATCCATACCAGTTCTGCCCAGCATCCACTCTAGAGGGACGACCAGCTCTTACTCCACTACTGTCGCCTAGAGACAAGCTAAACACTGGCCACAAGGCTGTTCTAAGCTTGGGACAAAGACACCAGCCACCCTCCCCAAACTGGTGGGCTTGGGTGGTTTAGTGGGCACTGGCCTGCACTCTTCAGTTATACAGGGCAGGTAAGTTATCTATCCCCTCTGAGTCTCAGACATCATTTTTGTTGGGAAAAAACATGAGAATTTGAGAAAACATACACAAAGTCATTGGAAAACAGCAGGCTCTCAATTCATGGCAATGGAAAACGAACGAAGAATCCTTTATTAAAGATCTGTTCCACCAAGGCTCAGAGAAGTTGAGAAGTGATCCAAATCTTTTGGTGCCGAGCAAACCCAAAACAACACATACGCACACATACCAAAGCTGGGGTCACACTGAACTGATCGATTCTGTGGGCTGGCATGGAAGTATTCATGGAGAAGCTGGAGGTCAAGGCGGAGCTGAGCCCCCAAGGGATACTCAACAATGTTTTAGAGACATTACTGCTTGTCACGACCTTGGAGACAGGGGTGCTACTGGTACTTAATGGTCAGGGGTGCTACCTCACATCCTATAGCACAACGAAGAGGCAGCCAGTGCTGAAGGTCACTGACTGATCCAGGGGTTGCAGAATCTGTGACGGGCACAAGGGTGAGAGGGGAGCATTCCAGGTTGGGCAGGCGGAAACACAGGGACGGCAGGGAACAGAAGGGAGTAGTATTTTTCCTGAGATTATGAAAACATGCATCTGGCTTAAGCCAAGGCTACACACCGAGGGATAACGGGTGGGAGGGTAGGGGCAGGCAGGGTGTGTGAACAGGGAAGTAGACAGGATCTACACTGACAGTAATCACCCCAGGGGACAGGCGGGGGACCTGGAATCCCCGCTGGCTGCAGAGCTGTGTTTTCTAGACAGGATGGACTCTGAACCTGAGAAAGCTTCCTGGAAAACTTCATCCAAACCAAAGGTCTCAAATCATCCACCATAACAAATTCTCTTTATTGCCCATCTATCTAGCATCCCCCCGGCCCCCCAAAATCACATGTTCTGACAACTGCCATCTTCTAAACCAGGGGCATTTTTCAAACAAGATGTGCCGGGACAGTCTGGTTGCAACATCTGTTGCCAAAATGCAATTATTAAGGACTAATTAATCTGATTCCCATTTTTTATTAATCATAAACAAATGTCACTTGCAAAGCCAAGCCTCTGATCGGTGAGAGATAGCAGGTGCTGGAATGAGTCCAGCGAAAGGCAAAGATGTTGGAAATATCTAATTAAGACTATATGAAACTCCAGCAAAGTGAAGAACCCAGCTTGGAAATCTTCAGTATGTTCCAATGACTTCATTTTAGGAAAGATGAAAAAGACTGTCAATGACGATCAACACCGCTCACTCCTGCGTCAGGTGCCAGCCACCACGCCAAGCACTGGATGCACATTAACTCCTCATCTATTCCTCCCAGCGCCTGGGGAAGTAGTTACGGTTATCACTGCCATGTTCAGAAGGGTCAACTTCACGGTATGAAGAAAGTTGGGTCAGGATGTGAACCAGGACTCTGAGTCTGCAGTGCATGTCACTGCCACAAAGTGATGGCTGGTCCCCTTGCAGTGGCCAGCCAGGGACCCTGCCAGCCTTGAACCCAGACCCCTGATCTTCAGTCAAGCACCCAGACAGAGGCTGTGCAAATATAACAGATTCGAGGCTGAGGGCTGCTTCCCTGAGTTACGTACAACCCAGTAAATTCCATATTCAAGAGGTGGCATGCATTTTTTTTTAAATTCCCTATTTTCTAACCTTGAAAATAATAAGCACAGCTGAGCTGCAGAAGTCTGTGGGTGCAGACAAAACAGTTCCCCATCAGAGAAGCAAATAACTATGTAAATGGTCGCCTTTGCCTCACTCAGTCTGCCTTCATCTCTGCAGCAGGGAAGAGCAGCATTAAGAGCATTTTTCAAGAAGTGGTTTCAGATTATGTGGTGGAATTATTATTTATCCATTCAAACTATAAGACTTGTTAATTAGGTCATAATAGTATTCATTTATCATCTGAATTTGGAGCATATATTGCATTGATCTATAGTGTTGTCCACGGGCACAAGGCGCCTGTTAATACCAGCTTAGCTCTGCTGAATCATTCTCACGAACCTTAAACCCTCCTGGAAACCAATTGAAGTGATCCAGGCTGACTGCGGGGGTGGAAGGCTGCTGCTATTACACTATTTCCAATGGGGCTGCTGGACCTGGGGGCTCTGCCCTTTGAACTTTTCCCCCGGGTCTTTCCCAATTGTCTTGCTGGCAGGGAAATGATAGGTAAAATGACTCATGGTTATATATCACAAGTTGGGAGGAGAAAAACTGCACTTGCTGGTACTGAACTAAGCGCTGCATTTTCAAAGGTGTTCAGGTGGTCAAAGGATGCAAGTGTTGAGGCTGAGGCAGGACGAATGCGCCCCATTCACACACACACCAACAGCGAGGAGTAGTCACCTCACACCACTGCTTCCTGGTCTAGTTCACGTCACCAGCCGGTGACAAATGAAGCTTAGTGTGGGTGGTTTAGGCTTTGTAGGTCCTTCTTAATATTGATGCTGAATTCTGGCCCTGCCATGCGCTAGTTGCAGGGATCTGAGTGTTGACTTTACTCTTATGTACATCAATAGATACCTAGGAAATGGATGATGAAATTCACCTTGCACGGTTGTCATGGAGTCAACAGAAGGCAGTGTGTGTGAAATACCAGGCACACAGGGTTTTGTGCCTCAACGCCATCCTCAGAGACAGTTACTCGCTCACTGTGAGACATCTTCATGACGGCAAATGATCACAGAGCATGGGTCTCCACGTGCACGGGTGCAAAGTTCAGAGAGGACGAAGCGGTTGTAGGGCAAGAGTAGCTTATCCTGAAGGAATGATACTAGCAAGGCCTTGGGTGCCAGAGGTTGGCAGGGCTGATTCATGAGATACAACTCGGAGAAATAATTCTGTGACTGTGTACTTTGGGGAAATGCCAGGTACTCCTTCCCCACTTAGAGATTCTCAGCTGCCCGCAAGGCTTGTCAAGTCCCCAGGCAGAGAAACCCATTTCACTTTGGTTTACACAGTGTTTTCCAGGCTTCTTGAGTCACAGGACTATTTTGGGGGGTGAGTGGGAGACGACAGGAAAACTTCCTCATTGTGAACACTCAGGTAAATGAAGACTCAGAATGGGAACAGAAAGTCAGAGGAAGGAAGGGAAAGCCACAATCATTGCCACTCCCACCTCCAAAGCTTAAGCCTTAACGCTCCGCTCCCTGACCTCCCCGTGGAGGAAACTTACAACGCCCATGAGCGGTTCTGCAGGAATCGGGTGGCACAGGACGGGCAAGTTCAGGCATAAGTTTCCCAGACATTTCCCTGAACTTTGGGCTTTGCCTGAAAATAGCTGATGACTGAGACAAGCCACAGCAAAACTTGGTGCTAATTAAATGTGGTGTGTGAGTTTAAAGCAAGAAAAAGCATGAAAAAACAAGGGGGTAAGCGAAAAATGGAAGCTCGGGTGTCCCAACTATGCACCACACATCACCCTCAGTATCTGGATGTGTCCTGAAGAAGTGAGGAGAACACCAGAGGCAGAGAGAGATGGGGAGGGAAGAAAACTGAGAAGGATGCTGAGCGTGGAGGACTGGGATATGGGAGAGACAAAGCAAAGATAAAGACCCAGGGACCACAGATGGGGAGAGTTAGGAAGAGTCATTAGTGTTTCACACCATTTAATACCCTCTCAGAATTGGGTGGATCATGCCTCTTGGGAACCCAGAAAATCCATGAGATTTACCACCATCTCTCCATCACTGAGCTATTCTTCAAGCTCCAGCACAAAGGACGCATTCTGCAGCCAGACAGGAGGTCCTTGGAGGCAGATTAAACAAACACAAGGTGATGGAAAACTATGGTGAGTGTTTATATTTAAGAGAGCATTTCAGTGCACATTGCCATTAATTAGCCTCAAAATAGCCCTCCCCACCACTTCAAACATTTAGCCCATTGTTCTGGCTCCTTTCTGAAGCAGTTCTGGAAGTCCTCTTTCACCAAGTGTCTTTAAGAGGCATGAGAAAAAATACAGTGAATGCTGCTCCTGAGTGCTACACAATGGAAAGGCAGGCTCATAAAAATATTGTGTTGTGTCTTCACCCACTTTATTCACTGGGTCTGACACCATGTGACTTTTTGGCTCTTCCCCAAAGACAAAGTGACCATGAAATTAAGCATTTTGAATTGATTCAAGACACTGCAAAAGCCATAACAGTGCCATTAAAGACACTCATGAAAGAGGACTTTTGGAACTGCTTCAGAAAGTGGCAGGAATGACGGGATAAGTGTACTCAAAGCAAAGTGGGGGAAGGTATTTTGAGGGAAATTAAAGGCACTGTGTCTTTAACTGTAATGCATTTTAACAATTTAAATACTCACTGCAGTTTTTGATCACACTGTTTAACTGTCACTGATGGAGCCCAAGAGGGAATGCATGATTCCCTGTCTCAGTGAGGTTGGTAGCAGATGCTCCTTGCCCTCAGCTGGGAGAAGTACTGGGCTCCTAGCTGCAAAAATACCATGGCTGTCTCTTCCATGATGTGGGGCAGAGACTCACGAGAGCTCCCTGAGCTGTGAGAGCTCATTTCACACAGCACTGTAGAGATAATATGCAAAATTCCCTCTCAGAGCTTCGTATTTTTGGATTAAGAAATCACTTCCCTCAGACATGCAAATAGTACAGACCCCCTGGAGTGAGGATCTATGATTGAGCAACCTGAGACGGTGATGAGAAAAACAGGATTAGGCGAACTCTGCTTTCACGGGGACTGATGAAAGTGCTCGTTAATATCATTAGTTCACTTAATGACAACACATGCTGCATATTAAGGAGACTATCAGGGACACCTTACACATCTTAAATTGCAATAATGAAGACTGCATAATGTTGTGCAATTTATTATCCACTGCTCGCTGCAAATGTCTCAGGACCTCCTCCTCATTGGTTCCACAAGATGCTGAGGTTATCGTTTTGGCTGGTACGAAGTAAAGTGCAGGCTAACAGTTTCTTACCCAGCATCTGGTTGCCCAGTTGAATGTCTGATGTCCTTTTGATGTTGTCACCATTCTTGATCCCAAATTACCAAGGTGATCATGCAGAGATGCCTGTGTCTGTACACACACACGTTAGATGTATGCACAGGGATCTAAAGAGGGAAGCAGGTGAGAAGGCTATTTCTCCAAATTCAGTCCTTTCAGCTAGAAGCTACGTCCACCCAGAGCTGGACCACTCTGTATCTTTTAACAAAGAAAATGGGCTCAGCTCCATCAGGTAAGACAACAGATGTATCGGCACCCCATAAGATGCAGAAAGTGTGGATTGTGAGCTAAAACAAATTTAACTTTCCAGTTGAAAAGTAAACAGTGGTAGAGCTTAATCAGCTCGCATCTCACATGGGACAAGGTGTCATCACAATCATTACCTTGGTTATTCTCTTTAAAAAAACAAAACCCACAGGGACTACGAAAGTCATTTTATTACCGTTCCCCCAAATGGAGGAACTGAGGCTAAGGAAAGGAAGCCCCAGGATTGCAAGATAGAAAAGTCACAGAGTGGACGTCAGCACTCAGACCTGCTATCTCTGACCTGCTGCTCTTTCCTCACTACATACATCTTCACCCACCAGCTCCTCAAAGCAAGCAAGCCCAACTACAGAGGAGCTTAAACTGCTCCTTTCATCCAAACACAGGACAAGAGGCCCTGTCTGTTCCCGTGGCTGGTGAGTGCTGGGACAAGAGGTGACATGTGGCCATGCAGAGCTGAGCCGTAGCAGGAGCTGCCTGGAAGCCTAACAAAAATCCAGGTGTTCCTAAGTCCTTAGGCATTTCTCAGTCACAAAATACTTATGGGGGCTTTCTGACCTTCAGCAAATTCCATAATCATTCTGTGCCTCAGTTTCCTTATTTGTGAAATGGGGAAATGATAATAGTTACATCTTCGGGGCTGTTATGTGGATTTAAAAATGTAAACTGTAAAGTGCTTAGAACAGCATCGGACACACAGTCGGTGCCAGATAATGGTTTAGATACAAAACCTTATTATTCTTTTAGGATGACATCACCACTTAACAATGGGGATCTGTGGCAAGAAGTACGTTGTTGAGCAATTTTATGGTGCAAACATCTGAGACAGCACTTACACACCTAGGTGGCATGGCCCATGACACGCCTGGGCTATGGGTAGATAGAGGCAGCATAGCCTCATGTTCTTGGGGTACAAGAGAATCAAATCGGCACAAGGGCCAACAATGCAATCCAGATGTGCAATATACAGGAGATGCACACGGCTGTGGCGGCTCTCAAAGCATGCTGGTTTACGGTAAACTTTGTGAGTAGAAGGAGAATGCTCTAAAATAACAATCAAAGTATAGCACAGTAAATACACAAACAAGCAACACAGCTGTTCGTTATCATTATCAAGTATTATGTACTGGGCATAAGTGTGTGTGCTATGACTCTGTCCAATGGGCGGTGCTACAGGTTTGTTTACACCAGCATTACCAAACACATACACTAATAATAACACACCGTGTGCAGACGGTAGCTATGATGTCAGCAGGTGACAGGAATTTTCCAGCTCCTTTATAATGTTCCACTTACACATGCAATCAGTCTGCCTCACTGCCTCAAACAACATTGCAAGGCGCATGGTGATACTAGAGCAACCACACACCAGCAAAGGTTGTATTCATGCATATCCACCCCCATTCTCCTCCCACACACTTTTTCTTTTTTCTCTTCTCTCACACAAAAACGAGTTGGTGAGTCACATCTTCCAAAAGAGAGAGTGGATTTGCCAAAGGAGCCTCTTAATGCAGCCTTCTTTATTTTCCGTCTTCAGCTCTCCTTTATAAATAGGTTCACCAAATTGATGCTTAATAGCTTAATATCAGGTTCATACTAATCTCACCCTGTTTGAGCTTCAAAGGGACAAACTGTTCTGACTGTTAATGAAATAAGTTTCAGTTGCAAATTTCCATGGGATCAGAGCTAGGAAAAAAAATTCCTGCTGATCTAAAAAGACAAACATCTCCCTGGTGCTCTTTTGAAGTCTTTTGGGGTTTACAGAGCCACCGCCCCAAACTGGGGCAGTCCAATAGCGCCAGCCTGCTGGAACAAGGACCCACAGACACTAGATGGCGCTAGAACACGCTGGAAACAAAGACCACCCAACACAGCAGCCTGAGGAGCTCAGTTTTTCCCTGGGGCCCAGGTGGGTTCCACAAAGCCAGATGTCTGTACACATTATTGAGACTGGAATAAACAGTCAAAATGCCACAGCTGTGAACAGCAGTCAGGAACCTCGCCTATATGCTTGTTTTTACCTCCCTGGACAAAATAAACCAAGGCACTCTTTTCTGGATTTCAAAATGCAAAGTATCCAACAATTGAACAGCACACTTAAAAATGGCTCCCATGGTAATTTTATAGGATGTCCATTTTACTGTAATTTTTCAAAAAGGAGTAAAGCATCCCCAATAACAGGAAAGCACAAAAACACAATTGGGTAGCCTCTCTTGCCTTGGTTTAATGTCCTCCAGACCCAAAGCAACCAAAAAGCAGTCATGTGACAAACCGGCTGGTTTCACAACATTGCTAGGCAACTCACAACTCTATTCATTTCGCAACCCTCACCTTCTAGAAATACTAGCTCTGTCTTCTTGCGAAGGCGTTATTATACAGAAAGGTCCCGACCACGGGGCCTCAGGTACAGCTGAGTTCTCACTGTCTGCGTTCATCTCTGTGAAGTCACGTGCGGTCATGGATGCTGGCTGTGGAAGGAGCCCAGGAGGACAGGGATGTACCCTTTCCATTCCTTTGCAAGCAGGACAGCTGCCCTCTGTCCTCCCATCCTGTGAGGTCACTGAGACCCAGGTGGCATGTGTGCTGTCAGGTGAGGGCATATTGAGAGCCAGGACCGAGATGGGTGCAAGTGGCAGTTCCTGGCCCCTCCACGGGTCAGATGAGCTGGAATCCCAAGGACGGAGAATCAGTCACGGATGAAAAAGAGACCAGGCGTGTTGAACTTGGACTCGGACAGCCCTGTGGCTGGATCCCAGGAGTGGACCAGCGGGTCTCCCCGCCTCGGCCTCTACGGTGCGCAGTGGTGGTGACAGAACTGACAGCAGCTGTCGGGATGAGCGGCACAATCTGTATGAGGGATCCAACATTCTCAAGAGTCGGGTGGAGAAGCACTGGGGAACAGAGGCACAGGAACAGGGGACCTGAACAGGAATCAGCAGAGCAGCCAAAGCCTGGGCTGCCGAGCCTCGCCAACCTGTGGATGACACAGTCCTGCTCTGACTTCTGTTTTCCAATCTCGCCTTTGCTTGGGGATGGCGCCCCGGATCTTGACTGTTGAGTGTCTCCTTACTGCCCCTTTCTGTGGGATTCACCCATTTGCCAACTTCCTTCACCTCACATCTTCACACATCCTGGGTCCCTCTGCTTGGCAAAGTCTTCCTTCCTTTCAGACTCCTACTCACCCTTTAGGCCTCTGCTTATTGCCCCTTTCTCCAGGAAGTCACTATCTCTCTACAGTGTCCTGCACAAATGACCACACTTCAGACTGTCTGTCCAGAGCCTGCCTGTGCTCTGCAGGGAACTGTAAAAGCTCTGGACATCAGCCAATAAGTCATTCATGACTGTTATTGTTCATTCAACAAACATGGACTGAGCACCTCCCTAGCTGTGGCTCTGCTCTCGAAGCTGAGGATACACAGCAGTGAACCAGAGCCAAAACAAGGGAACTCCCTGCCAGAGCCGAGACTTTATGAGGGGAGGTGAACAAACACAATAAATGTGAGGACAATGTACAGCCAATGGTTCAGGGGGCAAAAAAAGTCAGATGAGAATGGATGTGGCCGACCAGAGGCGGTCAGGGAAGATCTCACTGTGCAAAGACCCAAGGAGCCAGATGGAACTGGAGGTGGGGAAACACCCTAGGCAGGTTTAGGACCAGGCAGGAGGCTCAGGCGGAGGTCCTGCCACATGCCTGGCCTCTCTGTCCCAGCTGCTCTCCCTGTCTGAGTTTTCCACCTGACAGGGTGGACAGCATCTCACAGCTCCTGGGAAGGGAGCTGGAACCAAGGAAGATCTATCAGGCCTGGGCTCAGAGGCCCCCATGGGACCATGGCCTGGTCTGATGGGTGCTGGCTCACCCCACGTAGAGCAGGCACTGGGAGAGACCATTCTTGGCTCCTTGGGCTCCTTTCAGGCTGGCCGTGCAGCGGGATGCAGACTGCCAGAAATGAGGACTGTGGGGTCAATCCAGGGGTGGGGGGACAGACCACGTGTCCCTACTCAGTGATAGATAACAAAACACCAGTCCCTGCTCACTGTGGCCTCAGCCACAGATGCTTGCAAGCCAGACCCTTCATTGTTATTGTTCTGTTTCAGAACAGCGTTGGACAGAAAGGGCTGCTCTTGTTCCCCTCAGAAGTGGGCAGAGACCTAATGCCATACACTTTTTAAAGTTAACTTTTCCGCACCATGACCAGGACATCTGCATCTGGGAATGCTCCTTAAAACCTCAAGCCGGAGACAGGGTTGGGCTCACTCACCATCACTGCTTCTCTGCCCCTTTAAATCAGATCTAGGATGGAACCTGTGACTCCCACACTCCTCCCAACATCTCTTGAATCCGTCCACTTCCCTCCATTGTACAGGGCTCACCATCTCCAACCTTCCTTTGGTGACGAAGGTGGCTTCCCAGCCAGGTCCCTCTGTATTAACCTTGGCCTTTGCCTGTTGCTGCTCTGCTGCAGTCGGTGCAGTTTTCCTGCACGCAAATCTCACTGTCCCTCTGCACTCCGGGCTGCCCCTGCTCTTGGACCCAGTAATTTCTGTGTTTCCCAAGCTGCTACAGCCCTTCTTTATGGAGCCGGCTGGCATCTCTGCAGGTGGGCCCCAAAGGGAGCATCCGTACACAGTGGTGAAGCAATCTTCATTTGTGAAAGCCCCAGCACAAAGCTGGGCAGAAGTCTCTGTTAAATGTGTGAGATGGCCCAGCATTGATTCTCCAGCTAGGAGGACTACAGCAGCCTCCTCTCATGAGGCTGACCCCTAAAGGGTGGGTGTTTATACAGAAGCTGATTATCTGCTTGCTTCAACACTGTACTACAAACAGGATATTAATTCTTCATCTTTCACTTCCCATTCTGGGTTTAATTGCAAGCCATATAATTGCTCTACATCTCTTAAACAACAATAAAAACAGCAACTCCGCCATCCATAAGTAAGAGTTGAGCCTCTGGCTGCCTGAAGCCTCCGATGAGGGGGTGGGGGGCTCCACCTCCCCCAGGATGCACACCTTTCAGGAGGTGGCTTGGTCTCTGCGATGGGGGAACAGCTGAAGAAATTTCTGATAGGCATTATAATCCCTCACCTAGCAGGACTCTGACCTGGGGAAAGCAAGGCACCTGCATATTGTGGGCACATGCAGGAGATCACAAAAATATGGACTAGGTTAACAAAACAGTGATTCGAAGTATGAGCTTTGGAATCAGGGTACAATTCTTACAAGCTGTGTGATCTTGAGCAGGTTATTTGACCTCCCTAAGCTCCTGCATTCTAATCTGTATGTGAACAGATGATAACAAAGCCAATGGCATGAAGTAGACGTGAGGCCTAAATGAAGTGAGTAAGATAACGAAGGCCTGATCAGAATGGCTCAGGTGTGGTAAGAACTCTACCTACGTTTGCTCATTTGCTATAGTAATAGTGCTACTTCTGTTATGGAGGCACAAGCTGTCCTCGAAAGCCTGAATATCACAAGAAGAACTTGGCACCAGCCAACATTCGTTGAGTAATCATTATGTTCCAGCCCTGTTAAACTTCACGAATGCTAATTATTTTATCTTAAGCAGAACCTCCCAAGCAGGTATTATTTTACCTCTGTTTTCATAAGTGGGGAAACTAAGGCCCAGATAGGAAAAGCAACCAGCTCAGGATTACCTAGCACATACCCTATGTTTTATCTATGAATAAAAAGCATAAATGCAAAAGTCCTTTTCCTTCTAGTACTGTTTTATTTCCTGATTGAGATTCCCATAATAAACTAATCAAAACTGATGCTCTTTCAAATCTCTGTTCAACCAATTCCCTCACTCTGTATGCAAACCTGTGATTTTATTGTATTAATATTTAATGACTCCAAATAAATCATGAAACAAAGAGATTCCTTAGAAACCTAAAGAGTCAGCTTCTAATAGCTGTTTTCTGGTCTTTTTGTTAAGATCACAAGATCAAATGTTCTCGAGTATGGATATCATTTACTTTTTAGTGTGTATCTTCCTTTCAAACTATAAAGGAACATGTTCAGTGTGAAAAAAAAAAAAAGGAAAATGCATAAGACCCTGTAGAGATCCACCACCAACCAGGGTGATCACTGCCCTGCACAATCTTGTTTACAGAGCGGACCTCACCTTCCCTGGGCAGTGGGTCTTACCCTGGGACAATTGGACAAGTTCAAGTTAGCCCTTCAAGACACCCTTGGGTCTTATGACATGGGTCATTCATAAACTGCAAGTCCACAGAATTCATTCTTCCTTTTGAAAGAAATTACAAAAGAAATTAAAGTCACAGACAAGTCAAACAATACCAGGAGCACTGGAGTTGAAGAGACTAAAAACCAAAGGGCAATTTGCCCCACCACTCTAAACCCCATTATTAGACTTGTTACCCTGTGTCCACTGAAATACCCAAACAAGGCTGATAGCCCTGTGGAAGACCCTGCAGCACCAGACTTTGCTACCCGGTCCTGTGTGGAGGAGCAGCTGAGATGAAGCTGGCAGGGTCTCCATGGTAATTTAATATTGTGGTTTAGATCTGGTGTGGCAACAGCAAGCAGAAACACCAAAACAATATTCAGGATTTGGAGAGAGATTTATTTACATCGACTGGCACTGATCGGGATCACTCCCAAAATATCAGGCCCTGATCTCTGGTGGTCTAGGGCTTATATGAGATAAGCAAGCAGGAAGCACAGAAGCAGAATGGCTTGTCAAGTGGGGATTGGTTTATACAGTGTGCACCACAGTGACCAGCTATGCATCCCAGGGACTAACCATTTCTAAGAGACAGGAGCGACCAGATCTGGAACAGCAGCTATTACCTGGGCCACTAACAAACCGAGGTATACTGTCTGGAGATGGGGGGCATTTTCTGCTACAGTGCCCCCACAAAAGTTCATGTGCCCCAAGGCAAGGTTGTTGGAAGGCAACTGGATTATGGGGCCAGCTGTTTTCTTTTGTTATGCTGCTTCTGCTCTGGAGCTGGTGAACATGGACTGATACTGGGTGTCAAACTTAACCTCTCCTCCTTTAAGCTGTGGGTGTTGGGTATTGTGTCCCAGAAAGGAGAAAGCGACTAAGATGCTTCACTGAGGGATCTGTACACTGGGATCACATCCAGGTGATTACGCTGGGAGACAGCAACCCTGTTCTCAGCACCTCAGCCTTGATTTAGGAACAGGGGCTGGGGTTGAACAAGGTCAATGGTGCCTGTTATGGTTTGGATCTAACGTGTCCTCTCAAAGTCTTACGTATTTGGAAGGTGATTGGATCATGGGGGTGCCATACTCCTCCGTGGATTCATCCACTGATGAGCTCAGGGCTGAATGTGCTGTTGGGACATGGGTCACTGAAAGGTGCATTCTCATCCCAGGCTCCTCCTCCCTTGCTCGGCTTCCTGGCTGTCAAGGGGTGAGTAGCTATCGACAGTCAGGCTATTTCACGGTGGCATTTCTGCCTTGAAGCCAGCCAACCATGGACTGAACCCACCAGAAACTCTGAGCTACATAAACCTCTCCTGTAAATTGTGGGAATGGGGCACTTTGTTGCAGTGACAGGGAAGTGACTGAGTAGACCCATGCCCAGGACTGAAAGGTGCCATGGCCCACCTGGGAGTCCAGCACAGGTGACCAGACAGAACTGGTGAGAGAAAGGCACACATGGAAGACAGTGGCAGGGGACAGGGGCTTCTCAGGGGAGCCTGCTGAAGTCATGGGGAGTAAAGAGCTGGGGAGTGGGAGGGGACAGGCCTGGCCCCTCCCAATGACCCTCTATATCTGGGGCAAGGGAAGGCATTGCACATGGAGATCGCAAGGTTCCATGGTGGTTCCAAATCATCCCTGGTTGAGCCCCAGGTAAGCTGCAGCATCTCTATTTCCCTCCAGGGGAATATTTCCCTCCATTCTTCCATAATAGACCAAGCGTGGGGTGTGGGAGCGGGTAGTGCAGGGCATAGAATAGGATCCTGGAGCTATCAGGCTACATCTTCCATGAGGCTTTGAATCCATCACCTTGTTCATCGCCAGAATAAAATACCTTTCTCCACCTAAACTCACCCTGCTTAGCACTCCCACAGGGCTTCCAGAACCACAAGGGTGGCCCTGCAAACCATTTCCTTCACTAGCAATGCTGCGTTTGCAGACCTGGGTGGAAGACTGACTCTAATCCCTGTCCCCTCACACTGAGCTGGATTGGGGTGCAGTGCTCATGGACAATCCCCCTGGGCCTGCTGAGCCTCTGTTTCCCTCTCCATAATTAGAAACAGACTCACCTGTTCATTCAACAAGCAGTGACTATCCGATATTTGCTACTACTGATAATCTCCTTAGTGATGTCAGTAATAACAATGAACATTTACAAAGAGTTTGCTGGGTATCTGACACCCTACTAAGTACTTCCTGTAGCTCATTCACTCCACATGTTGGTCCTATCATTATCTGGAGAAATGGAAGACAGAAAGAGGAAAGAAGTCATCTGCCTACGGTCACACAGTCGATTCCACATGGCAGAGCTGGGATGTGAGCCAGACAGCTGCTTCCAGGGTCCACATTCTGAAGCACTGCTGTCTCTATGCACAGGACCTGGGGACACACAGGTGCATAAAGCAAGCATGACCTCTGTCTGCACAGTGTACAAATCTACAGTTGCTCATTACATTCACTGCTGTGATGGAGACTATTCAAGGGGAGGGGATGATGGCTCACCTGGAGTGGGTGACCAGGGCAGCTGTGATCTCACAGATGGAACAGCACATGCAAAGTCCCTGAAGAAAGAGCTTGGTGTGTCCAAGAAAGGAGACCAGCATGCTGGACAAGGTAGAGAATGTCAGGAGAAGATGAGGCTGACACTAGCGGGAGTTGGGACATACACAGAGACATGGAGTCCTCAGTAATGAGTTTGGATTTCATTAAAAGCACAGCTAAAGGACTTCCAAAATACCATCTTGCAGAGCCCAAGCAGGAAAGCCACTGCTATCCCAAGCTTTTGACTTTTTCAAGATATTTAACCTCTCTGTGCCTCAGTACCCTCATCTGTAAAACACAGATGACAACGATCAAACCTACTTTATGGTGTTGTCATGTTGGAAAAGTCAGTTACAAATGTAGAAAGCATCTAGGCTGAAGCCCGCAACAGCATAGGCGCTTACTTCTACATTACGTGGTGGATGGACTCTGCCTCTCCAAACTCTAAGTTTTCTCCATGTATTGCATTCAATGGGTTCCATAGTTTAGTGGGGGAAGGGGAGACTGAGAAGGGTAGAGCCAAAGAACAGAAGGTAGGAAGGGAAATTAATTTGCGATCAATACTGCCTGCAGCCATTAGGGTGACAGGCACCAGATAAACACATAAATAGAACCGAAGCCCAGCTTCCTCTGCCAGTGACTGCACCCTCGTTGCCCCCCAGTTACGCGGGCGGATGGGTAACCTTATTTATATAATTAAGCATCCCCTGACATTTTATTTGTGGCTCTTCTTTTTCCTCCCTCCCCTTTTTTATTTAGTCTGCTTTCAACTGTAAAGGTCCAGCTGCCGGCTTCGCTCGGGTGCTCTGACTTACGGTAATTTCGACTTAAGCTTTATTTTACAGTCTGTGTAAATAATGAGTCAGAGGCAGACTCAATAAAACGTAGCGCTGGCTGAGCCTGAGTTGGGCTGCAGAGTGCAGTGGGTTTCTGAGGGGCTGGGTGGTCAGCACAGACCCTGGGGCAGGGAGGGGCAGGGCCAGTGGTGACCCTCGGCACAGGTGGCCTCCTGAGGACTAGACACTGCCAGGCCCCGAGGCCAGGGCCTCCTTCCCTGCCATGGTCACTGTGACGGAGGTGTCACTCTTCGCAGTTCCTCACCCCGTCCTGTACTATGACCTCAGCACTCGTGAGACACAGGGTGTATTTCCCTGCCCCTCTGACCTTGGGCTTGGCCATGTGACATACGCTAGTCAATGGGACAATAATACATGACAATGAGCAAAAGCTTAAGGTCACAAGGGGTGGTCAAAAATTTAAAAATTTTAAAAGTATATTACCACAGCCGGGCGTGGTGGTGCACGCCTTTAATCCCAGCACTCGGGAGGCTGAGGTAGGAGGAGTGTTGTGAGTTCGAGGCCCACTTGGGCTACAACGCGAGCACAAGGCCGGCCTGAGCTACATAGTGCGACCCTGCCTCAAAAAACCAGGGCTGGGAGTTTGGCTCAGTGGCTTAAGTGCCTGCCCTGGCAGGTGCAAGGTTGTGAGTTTGATCCCTGGTGCCACAAAAAAAAAAAAAAAAAAAAAGTATATTACCGCAAAAGACATCAGTCCCTATCAAAATACTGCTCCCTCGCTTTGAACACATCTATCCCATCGTTCTTGCCACTTTCTGAAGCAGTTCTTCAAGTCCTCTTTCGTGGTGCTGGAGATTAAACCCAGGGCTTTTGCACTCAGCTACATCCCCAGGCCTTTTTTAAAATTTTGACACAGCTTCTCACTTAGTGGCTTAGGACTGGCCTTGAATGTAAGCTCCTCCTGCCTCAGCCTCCCAGAGTACTGATATTACAGGTGTGCTACCACTCCAGACCTACTAAGTATCTTTTCATGGCTGCTTTGATGTCCTAAATTGATTCAAAATATTTATGACAATTTCTATCAAATAAAAACATGATGATATGTCCTCATCCACCTTATTCACTGGATTTGTCATCACATGGCTTCTAGCTCTTTCCTCATATCAAAATAACCATGAAAGGTTGTGAATCAATTCAGGACACCAAGGCATCCAAGGCAGCACAACTAAAGACTCTCGTGAAAGAGGACTTCCAGAACTGCTTCAGAAAGTAGCAAGAACAATGGGATAAACGTGTATGCAGAGAGGCAGAGCATTTTGAGGGGGATTAATGCCAATGTGCCTTTCACTGTAGTTGTTTTTTAAGTTTTAACCTTCACTGGAGTGTCTGAGCACATCTCATACTTGTGCTCCCCAGGCTTGGGGTTTTGTCCACTTGCAGAATGAAGCCCTGTCTGGGTTCAGTGCCCATGCTGCAGGTTCCATAGTATATTTAAACCAGCCACCGGGGGAAATGCACTGGGGAGTGTGTGCCGAGTACTTACGATGCACCTGCTTTCTCTTGGGGAGCACATGGAGGAGTAGGCAAGCAGTTAGTGGGAGTCACCTCCCATGTTTGTCTCCTGCACAATCTATGGGTTCCTCAAGGGGTGAGCTGGCTCTCATGCTTCTTATTCTCCCAACACCTAAGATAGTGCTACTTAATAATAATAGCAATAACTTTACAACACTGAGTCACTGCAGCTACTTTTTTCTGGAATGCTTCCTATTCACTAGGCTCTATGCTAAGACTTTAGGCAATGTTTCAATGGATAGTCACAATACAGGATAGGATAGGTCTTATCCCTGTTTTTCAGAGGAGGCAGGAGGATTATACATTCAAGGCCAGTCCTAACCACTAAATGTGAACTTGTTTCAATTTTTTTAAAAAAAGGGATGGGGAGGTAGCTGTAAGCTTGGAGAGGCTCCTTCATTGGTTCTTAGCTCTCCTATGTACAGTAAGAGGCAATTCTATGTTATCTTGCCCACTCCCTTGCCCACCACTGTTTCATCACAGATGGAATCCCTAAATTGCTCAAATCCATGAGGGTTAGGGTGGAGTACAACTTGATTGGCTTTAGGGTTCACCCAGAGGATTGGTGAAGCACACATGTGGGTATGTCTGGGTAGATCATGGAGGCCTGGTACTGGGGTCTATATCTGGGTTTCACTCTTTCCTCTCTGGCACTGTACCTCTGCTATACTTCTCAGTTAACCATGAACTCTACCATGCCTTCCTGTGATGTTTCTGCCTTGGAGCTGGCTGACCATGGACTGAATCCCCTTAAAATATGAGCCAAATTAAACCTCTTGTCTTTGAAATGACAAGTGTCAGCTATTGTGTACCAGTGACAGGAAAGATGACTATACAAGTCCCACTGCTATTTCCCTCCCTTGGACACACAGCACAGCCTTTACTTGTCATTTTGTTTGTTTGCTTGGTCACCAACCCAAACTATAAGATGCTGGCAAGCAGGGAAGGTATCTTTAGATGGCAACAGTTAAGAGCTTGGAGTGTGAGGTTGCAGAGTGGATTGCAACCAAGTTTGCCACTTGGTGGGAGATCTCACACAAAGACTCATTCTTTTTCACTGTACAGTGGGGATCACCGTAAAGGGGTGACTTCCTCCAAGGCTTCCAATATGTGGATAAAACACTAATGATGGAGCCCAGCATGCAGCAAGAGCTCAGTCACCTCTACAGTGACTCTCACTCCCCATCCATCTGCAGATGGCATGCTCTGCATTAGGGAGGAGCATGGTCTCAGGGCTTCGCATGCTCACTCCCCTGGCCCAGCCTCCAGGGGGGTGGAGGTGACCTCCTGTTCTCACACACCGTGAATGAAACACCGAGGCTAAGCATCCCACGTGTATATCACCTCAGGGAGCCCCTCAAGCTGTCCTTGTTTATAAAAACTACTGCATTGCCTGAGAGCTTCTGTGACACCATTTCTCCGCAATTCCATGAGCAATAATTTTTTTGGCAGAATGAGAATGTAACAAACCTGCTGCGCCATCTCCTTGGTGCCACTGATGCCTCAGTGGTTCCGAGGATCTGTCCCACACCCCACAGACCACAGGCTCCTCCAGCCAGCCCCCTTCCTGGGGCGGGTTCTACGCTCCTGTGTGTTTGCTTGTGAGATGGCTTTTCCTTTCTCTCCTTACGCAGATCAGGCCTCAAGTGGTAACTTTGTGAGCTCTGTGTTTCTTCATTCATATTCCAGCCCTGACTCCACACCCCATCACCCAAAGCCCCTGCTTTCCCCCTCTGCTACCATGTTACATGGCTCCTCTCTCCTAGTGCCTGCAGGCTCTGGTCATCACTCTCACTTAAGCAAACTCTATCTATGGATTTCATTCCTCTAATTTGCTCCCATAAATCAATTCTCCCTTCCTCTGGCCACTGCTGTTCTGTCTGGATTGCTTCTCTGGTCATTTATTCATTTCGTTCAATTGTGTATGCAACTCTGCACTGGGTACGAGGGACACAAAGAACCAGAGAAGCAGTGTCCTAGTTCAAGCTGCTGTAACATAAGCACCATAAACTGAGTGACTTACAACAAAGAAGATTCATTTCTCACAGTTCTGGGAGCAAGGGAGTCCACGATGAAGATGCTGGCAGGCTCAGGGTCAGGGAACCAGTCCTGTACATTCAGGCTCCACTGTCCTGACCTAATCATCTCACTAAGACCCACCTCCTAACAGAATCACACTGGTGGGTATGAATTTGAACATTCAGATCACAGCAGGCAGTTCAGCTTCAATGTTGAAAGCACAGATTGGCATTTGGGGCTACCAAATCTACTGGGTTTGAATCTAGCATCTTCGTCTATTAGCTGAGTGACTCAGGGCCAGTTAATATCTCTGGACTTCTTCAATCAATTTGGGAAGTAGCTGTTGGTACAAGAAGATGTTGTAAGTTTTAAATGCCCAGTATATCCAAAGTGCTCAGGAAAGTCCCTAGCACATGGTAAACTCTTATATGCTGGTTTTCAATTAGTGTAACCACAGACACATCCAACACTTCCTGTAAAGAATGTCATTATCCTGGTGGAGGAGGTTGCCATTGACTCTCTAAAGGACAGGTACCTAGGGACATCCAGTGAGGGAAGGATCAAACCACTGCAAAGAAGGCTGCTTGCTTTATCATCACAAATGCCTGGGCTTTCTTCATATTTGTTCTTGACTTATCCTAACTGAATATAAATCCCTAGGAGGAAAGGACTGTCACACACAACTTGTGTATTTGTTTCCAGCCCAGAAATACAGCCAAAGGAGAATGTGTAGTGTATTTATTGAAGACAAGGGTGCCAAGACAACTCAGGGAGGGAGCAAAAGTGTTTCAACAAAGGTGTAGGGACAATGGAATATCCACCAGCAGAAACATGGACCCCTTCCTCATGCTGGACATAACAACATTCTTAGAATGAATCAAAGGCCCAAATATAACAG
The DNA here is from genome assembly GCA_004363535.1 of Dasyprocta punctata. NCBI lineage: Eukaryota > Metazoa > Chordata > Mammalia > Rodentia > Dasyproctidae > Dasyprocta > Dasyprocta punctata. The sequence continues at coordinate 23,077 of RJWM01012945.1, read as the reverse complement.
CTAAAATGAGAAAACAGAAAGAAGGAGTAAATCTTTGCCACCTTGAATTAGGCAACAGTTTATATTAGATATGACACCAAAAGCACAAACAACAAAAGAGAAATAAAATTTCATCAAAATTAAATTTTTGTGCTGTAAGTAATAGCTGTCAAGAAAATGAATGCAAAAACAACATCCAGAGTGGAAGAAGATATCTGAAAAACATGCGTCTGATAAAGGACCTGTTTGTGGAATCTATAAAGAACGCTTACCACTGAACAATAGAAGGACAACCCAATTTAAAAACAGGCAAAGGATTTGAATAGCTGTTTCTCAAAAGAACATATGCAAATGGACAATAAGCACACAAAAGATGCTCAGTATCATTAGTCACTAAGAATTATGTCAAAATCACAGTGAGATACTATTTCACACCGCTGGGATGGCTATACTAAAAAACGACAAATAGGAACAAGTGTAGATGAGGATACAGCGAAAACAGAACGGTCTTTGCATGGCTGGTGCAGGAATATAAAATGATCTAGCCATTTTGGAAAACAGTCTGGAAGTTTCTCAAAAGAAAAATTAAAACACCAAGTTACCGTTTGAAGCAGCAATTCTAGGCTTAAATACTCAAGAGTGAAATGAGTATTTTGCTGCCTTCCCATACAAAAGCTGGTACACAGATGTTCACTGCAGAATTGCCAGTAAGGCTAAAAAGCATAAGTATCTCAAATATTCACCAACTGAGATACAGACAAAATGCAGTATAGTCATACAACAGAATATTACCAGGCAATAAAGAGAAATAAAGAGCAGACACCTCCAATGGCTTTGATGAACTTTGACAGCACCGCACCAAGGGAAAGCAGGCAGTCACAAAAGACCACATGTTGCATGATAGTGTTTCTATACAATGGCAAACACAGGCAAATCTAGAGCCAGAAGCTTGACTGGTGGTTGTTGAGGGTGAGCACAGGATTCAGGGTGTTATGAGAAGTGGCTTCTCATGAGTATGAGGACTTGATGGAGCAATAAATGCCCTAAAATTAGATAGTGGTGAGGTTAGTCTAACACCAAGAAACACTGAGCTGTGCACTCTAAGTGTCTGAGTGAACTGTGTGTTATACATCTCAATAAGGCTGTTTACAAACCCAAAACAAAGCAATATATTTACTGACTGACACCCAGTTCTATAATGTTTCTCAGGATAGAATATGAAATTGTTTGGTGCCTCCACTTAGCAGGAAATAAGGGGTCTTATACACACACACATTCTTAGTCTCTCTCCCACACTACTCCTCTGTCTCTCTCTTTCTCTCTCTCCCTCTTTCTTCTGCATCTGTTATTTGGCATAGTGAACAATGTGTCATACCCAATACTGTACACAATGCTACACAGACTCATCCTCGGGTTACTAAGCCTTAGTGATTCTTTTTCTCTCACATAAAGCAGGATGGAAAGAAGACTGAGGGTTCCCATTCCAGTTTGTTATTTCCAAGCTATGTGGGTCAATCACATCACCTTTTGGGCTTCTCTTTTCTCCTCTATAAAATGAAAAGAGTTAGTATACTATCCCTCAACCACAGCACTATTAGTATTTTGGAAGCAATGATTCATTGCTTTGCACGACTAACTCCACAAAGGAAGATTTAAAATATGACTCCATCTAATAAATTCCAATCATATCGCTACCTGTACCCCAGTATTTTGAAACTCAGCAACAACACTGCCAAAGCCCCTCTCTGCCCTCCATCTTTCTCTCACTGCTGGTTAAGGATCACTACACCTAGATATTCTCTGGGGTAACTCTTCTGGCCCCAAATACTCCTTGTAGCTGTTCATATGATCTTCTTCTTTAAAAACTCCATAAACTCTGATCACCCTCATTCTCAAGATCTTTCCACCAAAGATATGAATGAATATCATATAGAATAAAATGAACTTTACTAGTAGACTGGGAGCTGAAGGTTTGACAAAGCACAGGATCCATTCTCAAGGCATTTACACCAACATGGATGGACACGGCCCCTGACCTGGAGCACAGCCAACACAGAGCCCTAGTCCCATGGCCATGGCCACCATGGCCACCATCCCATGCTGGGTAGGAACTAGGGACTTGGATTTCTGCTTATTCACTTCCAGCCCAGTTGGGGCATTCAGTGCTTTAGGCTGGTTCTGTTTGAGTAATTCTGAAACTTCATGGTATGTTTCAAATTCAAACCACTTTAATGAAATCCAGTAAATAACTATGGCAAAAGCAAAAATGACAATGGCAGAACCAAGATTAGTTTAGAATGCAGCAAATTAGTTTAGTTCCTTCTCATCTTTGCCTCATGTTTCAATTCGTATCCCAGGTTTAAATATAGTATATATTAAATATGATGTGAAGTCATATTTTAACACCTCCCAACTGTGAGAGTTTTGCAATTCTAATAGAAAACACACCATAAATTAGTTTGAGATGACTTGTCTTTTCCAAATGTCTTAAAGTGTGATTATCTAGAATGGAAAAGCAATTCCAGAGACTTTTTCTTCCTTTCCTCACAGCTGTCCCTCTAAAAGATCAGCCTTTAAATTAGAATCTAAGTCCTTATTTTTCCTAATAAAGTAATTTCCTCCAAACTACTCAAGATTTGCATTTGGTTCTTATTATGGTTTACACACAGAAAGTCTTCCAAAAGCCTCATATGTTCTGGATCATAGTAGTGCTATACTCATCAGTAGGTTGATACAACGAAGTGCTGGGAGCTGAACGTGCTCTTAGGAGGTGGGGCGTGGTCAGAAGATGTGGATCACTAGTGGTTTGACCTGGAAGGATGTGTGCTCATTCCTGGCCCCTCCCTTTGCTCGCTGCTTCCTGACCACCATGACATAAGCAGCTTTCCTCCACCCAGGCCTTTCCACCATACTCTTCCTGCCTTTAGAGTCAGTCAACCATGGACTGAACACATTAGCCAAACAAATCTCTCCTCCTCTAAGTTATGGGTGTTGGGCACTGTGTTCAGCATGAGGAAAGAAACTTTCAAATTGGTGCTGGTCTTTAGACATGGAGAGAACCACATATTGTAAGGTCCTCTTGTTCAGTGATATCTCAAGTACCCAACCCTCAAGAACACCTACTGGATGAACCAAAGTTACTGTGAGATGCATCTGTGTTATCAATAGTTGTTTCTCTGAGGGCATATCTGGAAGTTATTATAGCTGGCACTTTGGGCAACAGAAACTTCTCTTGAGCGTCCCTAATCCCTGTCTTATAAAAAGAGGGTCTGTTCTACCTGCAGCTACATCTGAATATTCACACTCTGAGATGTTCCACTAGTATCTACTTTTGTAAGGCCAGGAAGCAAGATGGTAGATAGAACCAAGCCTGGGCCCTGGCTCCTTGCTGGTAGACAGGATGGAAAAAGCCCTTGTCAGCCATGAGAGACAAGTGTACCCAGGAGAATTCACTTGATTATTTTACATGTAGCATTTGTTCAAGGACAAAAAGGCTCAGATCAGTAGCTGTGACAGTTGCTGGCTACACCAAGGAACTCTTGGCCCTCAGGGATGGCATCCATGCTTATGAGTGCCTGCTAAGTGCCCTACAGCCTTCTCTTACTTTTCCTCCCAGTAATCCTAGAAGCAGGTCTGGTTTCCTTTGCATTTAAGAGGTTCTGAGCAGTTAGGTAAGCAGCTTAAAGACGCAAAGCTACTAACCTGTAGAGCTGCCATCCGACTCCATCCAAAGCCCAAATTCTTTATGTATCTTATCAGGAATATGCTAACAGAGTTTCTAAAATGAAGGGGAGGTCTTGCCAAGTCAGCTTGCTCGTAAAATGCACAGCCAAAGTGGGTTTTTCCTCCTAACCTTCTTGAGCCTAACCTCCATATCTAACATGGGGCTGGCACAGAGAGGACAGAGCTGTCTCGGTTTCAACCTCTGCTGAGGAAGCATGGAGTCAGAGGGCTGGACTCATCAGTCAGAAGCATGGTAGTGCCCTTGTCAATCACATTTGAAATGAAGTGGGGACCAGACATCATTAAGGGGATGTGAATGAGGGGTGATGATACTTTGGTGCGGTGCTCCAGACACACCAGGGACTAGGCACTGGCAGTCCTTCAGGCCCATATGTGGAACCCCAGTGGTCATCTTTAAGAGGACGCAGGGGCCACCTGAAAGCTATCTTAGGAAATGAGGAGCACAGCGAAGTGCTGGAGCTGCCTCTACAGAAGTAAGATAGCAGAGTGGAGCTATCTATCATCTCTTACCAAGGGCAGCACATTAATTGTGCAGAGAGATACCTTTGGATGGATTGTGGTTCCAATGAGCTGCTACTGCATCACAGAGTGCCCCTTCCAATTTCGATGACTTAAAACAATGGCATTTTCATCTGTCTCACAGTTTCCATTGTTTAAAAATTCTGGAAGGGACTGGCAGTTTGGTTTGGGGATTTACAAGCTGTTGAAATCAGACAGTGGTTGAAATAGCCAATGACTGGCCACCTCATGCACCTCTCCGTGATCTCCTTGTGTAACTAGTTTGGGCTTCATCACAAGATGGCAGCCACGGGGCACCACATTTACCTGGTGGCTGAAGCTCTGAAGAGGGGCAATTGCAGAGAATAAGGAAGAAGCTGTGGATTCTTTTATGTCCTAGGCATAGAAGCCACATGGCATCACACTGCATACTCTCTTAGCCCAACATCACAAAAGCTGGGACCGTTTCCAGGAAAGGGGACACAGGCTCTGTCTTTCAAAGAGGCTTGACAAAGAATCTGTGGATATACTTTAAGACTGTCACACTTAGGTTGGGAGAAAGACAGAAGTCACAGGACCATAGACAGGGAGGAGTATGTACAAGGAAGGAGGCTACAATTCCCCACCCCACCCCCAAATAGCATATTTCCAGAAAGGAAGCAAGAGGCACTGGCAGATCAAAGCGAGTTGAGGGAAAATCCACAAAAGATTTCTGAGCCATGTGGGAAAGGTGTATGAAAAATCAGGTAGTGAGGGCAGAGCATCTGTCCTTGGAGATTTCCTTCAGATGCAAAGTGACCCAAACTGGAGGCCGACTGACCTCTTCTAGAAAAAGCAAAACCAGAGTCAGGTTCCTGTCATCTGGAAGAATAACTGTAACCTTGGTCACACTTCGAAATCAGGATAAAAGCTTAGTTCTCCCAGGGTCACAAAAGCATTATGACAAAGGAGCCCATAAAGGAAGAAACCAATAACACAAAGCCTCTTCAGCTTGACACTTGGGGTGAGGGGGAGGACAGCCAATACTGGAAGTACCCTCGGCACCAACACCAGGCTTCTCCCTGTTGGTACTCCAGAGTGTTCAGCCGTGTGAGAACCCTTGAAAGCAAAGCACACACCAAGTGTCCTCTCTCAGGCTGTGTAAATTAATGCCACTCAGGGCAGTGACAATTCCTCTAAAAGTCTGTGGCATGTTATTGACATAAAGTAGCTTTTTAACTGATGGCTCAGTTCAAAAACATCTGTGGCAGAGACTGGAGCTAGTTAATTCCCAGTATCCATTCCTACTTCTTTTCTGCCTTTTTATAATATAAACTCTTGAGTTCAGGCTTGGCAGAGAAGAACCCACTGTAAGGAAGAGAATATTTCTCAGCCTCCCTTGCAGCTAGGTGTGGTCATGTGACTACATTCAGGCCACTGGACCATCAGCAAAAGTGACTCATACAATTTCTGGGTCACTGCCTTCAAGATGGAGTTGCCCATCCCATCCTTTCTTTGTGAGGTCTGTAAAATAGCTATTATTGGAACAGCCCTGGAAATCCTGATGAGGGCACAGCTTCCTGCTGTCCTAAATGGCTCGTCTCTGAAGGTATTCTGTGTAAAAACACTTGTTTATTTTAAGACACTTATTTAAACTACATCCTTCATGTTTTACTAACTAATGTATGATGAAGTCCCTTTAGTACAATAGGTAAATCTGTATGCTTACTAATATGGAGTCCTTGTACCACTCTAAGTCTTCCAAATTAAGAAACTAATGTTACAGTCATAAAGAAGCCCTAAGAAACCACATCTACATGTACTCCAAAGGATTTGCACTGATCCAGCTTTTCTGAACCTTCCTCCTATTTTCTTAATCCCTCCTATGTGCTTGAGGTATGGAATATACAGAGTCTGCCAAAAAAATGTATCCACACTTCAGGAAAAGAAAAACTTGTATAAATATTTTAATACTAAATTTATTGAAACATGATGAAAATCCTAAAGTGCATGTGGACAAAGCAGTCAATTTATCGGAAGTCAGTGTCTGGTGTGTATTAAAATATTTATACAAGTTTTTCTTTTCCTGAAGTGCAGATACTTTTTTTTTTTTTTTAGCAGACTCTGTAGGTTTTCTATGATTCCATGAATATATGACATGGACTACTTTATAACAGCTTGCAAAGCACTCAAGTCAGCTCAAGTGAAAGAAAAGGTTTCTTCTAGAGCACAGAGGCCACAGAGGCCTCACTGAAAAGCAGAGGTGGTGGGTATTTCAGCTTATAGTATGTATTGGTTTCAGTCCATAGTCAGCGTGGCTCCACAGCAGGGTGGTATGACACAGGTTCATGGTAGAGGAGAAACAGTCCATGGCAGGACAAGCAGGAGGCAGGAAGCAGTGAGCCTGTCTTCTTTCTTACCCTTTGTACTCCATCCAGGCTGCAAGCCTATTGGTAAGTGCCACTCAGCCTCCGAATGAGGCTTTCCACTTCAATAAATCCACTTAGCTACACCCGGAATTATGCTAATCCAGTTAGGGAACTAATCTAGTTATCATACAACCTTAATCCATATTCACACACCTTAGATCCAGGTACCTCTGAAAACCACCCCCTATGAGCTCATGAGGCTTTGGGTGCACATCTAGATACAAGTCCTAACAGTGGGCCTCCTGTAAATTAGGCTGGGTCTTGTGAAGCCATTCAGGACCAAATTAAATACTGTCTCCATTTCTCTCTAGTGAGAGGAAAGACTGACGCCCTGGTCTTTCAGACAACACTCTCATTACATGCATCAGCACTGTCTACTGTGAATTCTGCCTTCCCCAGCTGTGGCTTCCACATGGCTGGGTCCCAACCCTACAAGAAGATTTGCATAGCCTCCTAAGGCTGCTTCGACCTGAGTGTCTTTGTTTAAGAAAAACATTCTGATTTGCTGCTGGTCAGCCCAGGAACCAACTGGCCCAGGGTCTGGTATTCACCCTTTATTTGGTCAACAGTGGTTGAGGTGATGGGGAGTCATCCTGAACAGTGGGGGTTGGGCAGGGGTTCTACCCCTTCCAAAGGTCATGAGTGGAAAACATGGCTTGGAAGTTCCTGAGGATGGGACACCTAACACAACACAGCTAATGCATCCTGGCATCCAGGATATATAGGAAATTCATGTATACCTTCAAACACAGGCTTTGTTTGACACTTTTTTGAGTTAACAGTGGTCAAAAGGGTGGCTACATATTTTTGGTCTTGTCTTTCAATTTAAAAATGAGCTACCAAAAAATTGAGCAGCCCTCAGGAATTTTCTGGACTTCTCAGCACCTTACAATGAGCTCCACAAAAAGACGACCTTCAAAAAAAGCTGGGCTGCCAGCAACACATGGATTATGAAGGGCATAAGATCTCAAGGAACAGAATTCATGGAGGAACAATCTGGGGAAGTGTTATTTTGTAGCATTCCACAAGAGGAACCAAAGAGTAACTGGACTGATAGCCTGGTGGGTTTCCAGAGAGGAACAAGCACAGAGCTGCATGCAACCTTAGGGGAATCAGCACTGTCACATCTTTTCTTCAGATCTTCCTCTGGCTCTCACTGGTGCACGCAGGGAGGGTCCTCACCAGCCAGCCTCAAAGCAACCCAACATCTTCCTGCCCTATACATGCACACATGTACACTTTGTCCTAGAAACACAGCAGCTCTGCTTTTGAATACACTATTCCCTCTGGGTAGATGCTCAGACCCACACTTGCATCTGAGTTCATTTTTACTTATCCTCAATGACTGGGCAGCATTTCTCTGAAGCCTTGCTGTACCCGCCTAGGAAAAGCCGTCATTCCTTGCCAGCCCCCTGCTCCCATGGTATGCTGCTCATTTGTTCTTCTACTACAGTATCCATCACACTTCAGAGTAATTATCAGTGGGGTATTATGTTTCTTCCTTGCAAGACTGAGAAACTTTGGTCTAATCTGGCTTTGTTCTTCCTCCAGTACCTGGGGGGAGCCGGGCAAAAGCAGATGCCCTGCAAATGGTGTGGGTAGGAATGAATGTTAAGAGAGCTAAGAGTAAAAGCAGTCATTTATCCCTGAATGGATAAATGTGGCTGCATAATCAAGCAACACAACACAGCAGTTCTAAAAATTCACAGAGCAGACTTGGAGAGAGAAAGCAAACTCCAAACCTGATCCCACTGCCCTGAAACACGGTCCTCCTGCCGTGGGAGCAGGAACCTCAGCAAGGTGTACAGGCTGGATTCTGCCATGCCCCCAGGGGAGGCAGGGACCAGGAGACTGGTAAGAGAAAGGTGACCTACACAAGATAGGAACAGGAGAAGCTGAAACAAAAGAAAAACAGCTTTGCAGATTACGAAGGTGGTTAGGAGACCGGGAAGCAATTACTGCTATGACTGTAGAATCACTCTGATTTTCTCCTAAATGAGGGGTGTTTCTGAAATCTTCACACTCCCGCTGCAACGGTTAAAGAAAAGGAAGCTTCAGGCTGCAAACACTCAATTACTAAGAAGAAAATCCCACGAGTACAGAAAGGCAGCAATCAACCTCTCCCAACCTCCTTCTGTTCCTTCCAATGGTGTCAGCAGTTTTGTCTTTCCCAGCCCAGCTGGGCTTTCAAATTCTCACACTAAAAGCAAAAAAAACCAAAAAAACAAAAAAAAAAAAACACTTCCCCATCCCTCCTGTTAAATGGACCTCCAGTAGTTTTACTCTAAGTACAGCTGAATGAATTCTTTCAGGTGATGCTTCTTCCCTGTGGCCCCGCTAACACAGACCCTCCAGCACCGCCGGTGTCTACAAGTCTCGTGGTAAATATTAACCACCCATCGAATTCCAGGTTGTGACTTTTTATGATTCTCTCAACCCAACTATTTTAAAGCTCTTTTCAATCTGTATTGGAAAAACCAAATTAAAAACTAGCACTTCTCTCATTCCACACCCTCCATGACTTTTCTAGAAATTATCTTTAGCTGCTCAGTCGCTCGGATCTGTTTGGCAACAGAAAGCAAAGGTCTCTTCCAAAAGCATAAGCTCTTTTTATTCTCAATTATGCAGACTAGTGGGGGGCTTAGAGCAGCAAAGCAAAAAGCAAGCACAATTGGAAAATAATTCAGCAGATCCTCCAGCTCTATAAAATTAGGTGTCCCCACGGCGATGTGCATGGGCTATTTCCATCTTTTGCTGCCCTCTTCCGGTTTGTCATCAAATCTTGGCAATTCTAGCCAGATACCTCCTGAGGCTTCGCCCCAACCTAATGCCGAGTCACTGTCTTCTGGTGCCTAGCATGTGATCTCCCAGTGTCCACAGGAGAAAGTTCCAAGTCCTTCATTGGTTTCCCAGGGCTCGCCAGTCCACACATGGGCCACTGTGGACCACTCCAGCACTCCTGCAGGCTACCCCCTTCTTATCCATAATGAAGTATCTCTCTTTGGCCAAATTCTTCTGAACTCTTCTTCACTGGGCCCAGATACTGGGCTTCCGCACTGCTCTCTGAAATGTCCAATTCTAGCAAGAATCCCACTAAGTCAGTTTAGCAGGACCTCCCATTATCTTGGTTGCTCACTGGGTTCCTTATGCATCTCACAAGTGATGTCTGATCACCTTGGCCTCCTTCAGCAGGAAGCCTGGTAAAGTAGGTTTGGCTAGACTCTCCCTAAGCCCTGCTGTTTCTTTACTTATTTGTCTCCACTGACCCCAAACCTGCTCCTTGGCTATAAATTTCCCCTTTCTCTTGTTGTATTTTATTTGAGCTCAGTTCTATATGATTGGCTCTCTGGATTCTCAGGCTCTGTATCCATGGATCTCATGAAGCACAGATTAAAAATATTCCAAAACAATACATCTGTACTGAACATATACAGACATTTGTTCCTTGTTGTTATTCCCTAAACCATATAGTATAGTGTATAACAACTATTTACATTGCAATTGTACCAATGGGCACGGGAAGTAATCTAAAGATGGTTTACAGCTTACAGAAGATGTGCGTAACTCCCATCCAAGCATTATAGCATCTTATATAACAGACTTGAGTACCTGGGAATTTTTGTATCCTTGGGAGGTCCTGGAACCAATGGAATCTGAGAGGTGACTACACTTAGGTCTCTTTTCTCCTGCTGCAATAGCTTTTCTAAGCAAAACCTGTTTTTACTGCTTGTTTTACTCTAGTTTTGGACTTTCTTCATCCACCCTAGGCTGCTGGGTGTATGGGTGCCCCTCAAATAATCCTGCTGTTTCTTACCTCTGGAGCTGCTCACTTGCCATTCCCTCTGCCCAGAGGGTCCTGCTCCGCACTGTTCCCTCTCTTGTCCTGCTAATACCTCCCCACCCTTCCTGATTCAAGTGCAGCATCACTGTGTCAAGCAGACACCCTGCAGATGGCCCTGCCACTCCCTTCCAGAGCGTCCTACCTTTGCTTTGCGACACATTCCCCACCCGCCCAGTGACCCGTGTAACGCCTATCTTTATTCCTGTAGAGAATAAGTTTCATCAGCACAGAGACCACACTTGTCTTGTTCCCTATTATCACTCTTCAATTCTAAGATGCACATTCTGCCACATTTTAACATTTGAAATTGAGATGCATCTTAGAATCAATAGTGCATTGTAATTTAATGGTCAGAATCTTTTCTTTCTCAATGGAACATAAAATCTTACACTCAGCAACTTTTTTCTTGTAACTCTTAAAAAAACATTTTATTGATCTTTTGCCATACCCGATTTATTCAAATGACATCCATTTGAAGTGGTAAGGTCACAGCTAGAAAACAGGTCACCCTCAAACAAATCTACTTACAAAATCCTCGATAGCATCTTAAGATTTCACGGTATTTGGAAAATTTTGTATGTCCCTCTGTCCCTTGGGAATAGTGTTTGCACATAGCAGCAATCAATAAGCATTTATTAAATACACACAGTCACACAGACATTTCCAGGGGATAAAACATCAGTCAGTTATGCATTGTAACAAACACACCCTAAGATCTCGGCAAAGCTATATTGTTTTCTCCTGAGTTTGCAGGTTGGTGATAGCCCTGATGCCCTTGCTGTGGACTGATCAGGAGCCACGAGGTGGGTTCAGGTCTGTCTACCACCACATTTCCCTGGGATCAGTGGTTCCTCGGGGAGTACTTTTCATGGTAGATCACTGACATGCAAGAAGCTAGGCCCATGAGTGCAAGCACATTTCATCCTCTGATCTCATGCCTGGCCATATTCCACTGGTCAAAACAAGTCCAGGGTTCACATGCCAGGGCAATCGCCTCTGGCCAATCTGTCAGGTCACAGGGTGAAGGACAGTGTGAAGAACCGGAATGGGGTCTAGTTCATCACAGAACCCATGTGGAGGCGGTAAAGGGTAGCACAAGGTTAAGTGACACATGATTCTACATTTCACTGGATTTTAGCCCAAGTTAAGGGTCAGTTCCCTCACTAAAACACACACATCACAACCCTGGTGGCAATGGGTGAAGCGCACGGGAATCCACGGAGTTAACACGACGGGGCCTGGATTGGTGACCCCTCTTCCAACAGCCACGAAAATCCCTCTCCTTGTTCTGCCAGTCAGTCATGTATTACCCACTTAAGCCCAGGCTCCAGTAATACATTCTGGTGGTCACAGTGGTCATTTAAATTGGCTGGGGCATTGCAATTAGAGCATGGTAAAGCCAAGTACAGGGTTAAAGGTGTCTAGAAAGCAGAGATGCTGATGGACATAGTGAGGCTGCAGGGCTGCAGTGTAGACAGTGACCCAGTTCAAGGGCTGGGGTCTAGACAGAGTCAAGGAGACCCAGACACAAAGTACAGAAATGAACATTTTAAGACACAGGATGGGTGAGGTCCACTCACCCAGCTTGACTTTACTAATGCCTACCCAGCAGGTAGACCAGCACTTCTTCCCAGCAGGAGTCTTCTCAATACTTCTCAAAATGCACTGAGTCCTGCTGGTCTCCTTTTCTCTTGGTTCTTGCATTTTAATCACTCTCCCCACTTGCCCATCTCTGCTCCTACTTCTGTTGTTGACTGTGGAGGTGCCCTATTTGATTGTCACTTCATGGGGGTTGTATTACTTTACTAGGGCTGCTGTAACAGAGGGCCAGAGTCAGGGCGTTTTTATTTTTATTTTGCAGTACTGCTGGGTAGAACTCAGGGCCATCACACTAAGCTACTCCCTTCTCTTTTACTTTTTATTTTAAGACAGAACCTTGCTAAGTCACCCAGGCTGGGCTCTGATCCTCTGACCAGGCCTGGTGACCGGGGGCTTAAACAATAGAAATCTATTGTGTCACAATTGTGGAGGCTGGGAAATCCAAGATCAGCAGACAGAGCTGGTTCCTTCCAAGGGTTGTCAAGGACGAAATGTTCTGTGCCTCTCTCCTGGCTTCTCGTGACCATCTGTGGTGTAAGGGACATCTCAGTTTTTACCTTTATGTTAACACAATAGTTCCTCTGTCCAGGTCTGTGCTCAAATTTCTCTTTAGATAAGGACACCAGTCATATTCGAGTAGAGTCTGCCCCACTCCAGTGGGATCTCATCTTAACTACTTACCTCTGCAATGACCCTATTTCTAAATAAGGCCTCATCCCGGAGTCCTGGCTTGGGGAAGGACTTCAACATATGAATTTCAAGATGGAGAATGAACACAATTCAACAAGGGGCCAAGTCCCCAGCATGCACCACAGGACGTAGCATATGGAAGGCACCCCACTACTGTCCTGTTACCTACCCACTGACAAAAGTGCCCACTTGAGGACTGCATCTACTCACATGCACACACACACACACACACACACACACTCACGCACACTTCTGACAGGACAAAGCTGTCCCTGTTAGCTTCTGGGGAGGTGCCAAACCTCACAGCCAGCCTTCCAAATCCTCCTGAAGCCTTATCACCAGGACACAGCAAGTGAGATAAAGACACTGTAGCCAATTGACAAAACCCTTTTTGAGAAGAGCTCAGCTATCTAGCATCCCTTGAGAGGCAGGAAGCTGGACAGCACATCATTCTTTTGAACTAAAGGGAACCCTGAGCACAAAGAGGAGGCACCAGTTTTCACATTCTGTCCTTGAGCTCCAGCACCAAGGGTTTGGCCAATCTCCTGGAACTCCAGGCCAGGTTAATGACATCAGATGCCAGCATCCAGGGTGATACAGAGTATCTGTTATGATTTAGATCCAGAATGTTCCTCCAAAGTCTCATGTGTTCAGAGGTGGGGCTTTGGAAAAGTGATTGGATCATGGGGGTGCTATACTCATCAGTGGATTAAGTACAGTAGAAGTGCTGTTAGGAAGTGGGGCCAGAGGGCATGGGGGTATGACCTGAAAGGGCATGTTCTTGTCTTCAGTTTTTCCCTTCTCTCTCTGCTTCTTGGCTGCCAGGGGTTGAGCATCAGTCTTTCACTAGGCCATTCCACCATACTGTTTCTGCCTAGGAGTCAGCTGACCAGGAACTGAACCCTCTGAAATTATGAGCCAAAATAAATCTTTCTTCCTTCAAATTCCAGGTGTTAAGTATTTTGTCCCAGAGACAGGAAAGTGACTAATAAAGCATCCACCCATACTTCAGACAACTCAAGTTCCCATCCTGTCTCCACCACTTACCACTTCCTCAACCAAGGAATTACCTCCGTATTCCAGAGTTTCTACAACCAGAATACAGGGGTTCTAAGATCACCTATCTTGGTAGGACTTCATGAGAACAGAAGGAAAAATACAAGCAGAAGGCTGAGAATGGTGCCGTTGTCAGTTTGTGCTCTAGGTTTCTGTTTCTTACCGACCCCCACGTGAACTCCCTCCACAACCTTCACCGTCCACCACAGCTTGAGTCATCAGCAGCTCCCAGTGACCAGAACAAGACCTGGGGACTACCTGAGGGTATTCAACGTGCTCGTTATCTAATGCTGTGCAGCAAAGTACCCTAAAACCTAGAGGCTTATAAAAACCAACATTTGAGCTCTAAATTTCTGAGGGTCAGAAATCCAGGAGTGGATCAGCCCTGGCTCAGGGTCTCTTTGAACCTGACCATGTAGCTGCTCTGGGCTGTCCCTCAGCTCCTGGCCACATGGGCCTCTGCAGAGGGCAGCAGATGATCCACTTCATGGCCTCCATTAGAGACAGCAGGGGGCCAGCAAGACAGTAAGGGAGATGGAAGCACGTGAGCTTGTAGTCTATGGGGACAACATTTAGGTATGGAAGGCACAAAGCTGAGATTCTAAGGAAGTCTGCTCCAAGTAAACTGTCTGTTGGGTTCCATAGGTATGCATCCAACTTTTTCTATAAACTTCATATTTTGATAGTGGAATAAGGAGAAAGAAAGAGGTGGAATTTAGGAACACAAATTCCAACCAGCCTGTAGGGCAACTACTCTGAAGGGCAAGCAATAATCCACCTCAACAAAACTCTCAAACAGGCTCAGCAAGAGGGTGTTGCCCAGGCTTTCAGCATTCCCCCTCGCCTTCAGGTCTTCAACTTGCCAATCCTTTCGCTAAGTACCGTAAGTGAATATAAGACACATTAACAGATCAGAAACTACATAAGACAATATTTATAAAAAAAATGTCCTCAGTTCTTCCAATGATGCTAATATTCACCTGACCTTGTGACTGCTGATCCTCACTTGGTATCAATCTCTGTCTATACTTTGGCATATGTTTCAGTTTATAAAAATCCGAGTCTGTGTAAAAGTTAGCAATACCCAGAAGAAATTTGTAGGCAAATGGCAAGATTAAAAAGCCCTGAAGGTTAGTGTAGAACAGTGGCTCTCAGACTTTGGTGCGCAGCAGAATCCCCTGATATTTGTTAAGTAAAACATGAGATGGTTGGGCCCAGCCTTGTAGCTGACTCAGTGGCTCAGGGGGTGTGGCCTGAGTCCCCAGCATTTGTATTTCCAAAGAGTTCCCAAGTATTGCTGCTCTTGCTGGGTGACGATCACACTCTGAGAACCACTGGTGAAGAGAAGACCCAAGAAGGAAATCTGTCTGCAAGGACAACCAGAAACTTCGATTCCACCAAGAATCCGCCTCTCTTAGCTGTTAGCTGTGTGACTTCTGACAAAGTCCACATCAATACACATGCTGCCCTTTTTATAGTTCTCCAGCACACAGATTTGGATGGATTGGCACGCTTGCTTTGTGGCTCACTCTCACCAGTATATGTGGGCCCATTTTTTGATTCTTTTTTTTTTTTTGTACTAGTAATGGAACACAGTGTCTTCATATTGAGCAACAGCCCATCCCCTTGGTGACAGGGTCTTGTTAAGTCGCTCTGAGCTTTAATGTGCAATACTCCTGCCTCAGTCTTCTAGAACGCTATGATTACAAGTGTGCACCACCATGTCTGGTGCATTCATTCACTTTTAACAACACAATAAACGCAAAACAAAATGGAAGCCAGGACCTTGAAAATAACCTGCACTTACCTCCATGGGACTTATCTATGTATCATACCTCCCAACATATAAGTAACTAGTTAAGCATCATTTCTTGTTTATCAAACTTATAAACCGTGGCATAAATCACAGAGCAGAATATTGAGTAACAGTCAAAGCAAATGCCAAATGACCAACAAGCAATAATATGGGTGAATCACAGTCATATAAAATTATTAAGGGATAGAAGTAAGGATTACATACCTATAACACCAGTTGATGACATTAATAGTACATACTCTTTAGGATACCTTAAAATAGGCACACGTTTTAAAACTGTTCTATTTATTCCTAATCTTTGAAGAAATACATGTTTACTGCACAAGAGTCAGTGAGCTAAGAAAAGTATCGAGTCAGAATTAATAGGGAAGACTCCACCCCACGTGTCTTCCCTGGGCTCCCTAAGAAAGCTCATCCTTCCATCCCTAGCTTCCATAAAGCAGCGCTGGAACCAAGAGCTTGATCGGTGCAGGCAATCCACACAAGAGGACAAAAGTAAGAAACAAACAGAAGGGGGAAACGTTAACTCTGCTCATAATCAGAGAAACTCAACTCACTCCGTGACTATTAAGTTGGCAAAAATGGAAAAAAGAGAACGGCGGTGAGTGTCTGAGATATTACAGTAAAAATGACAGGTACCAATGATGCTGGCAGAAATGCACACTTAAATATAATTCCTGTTTCAAACAGCTGTATGGCGAAATGTAGCCAGGACCGGTGCAGGCATCCTACTCTGCAGAATTTATCCCAAAGCAGTAATTTAATACAAAGAAGCAACTTGGATGACCCCCAACAATATAATGGCTTAGAAAACCACAGGAGAGCAACAGGACAGTATGAGACACAGCTGGGGCATTGTAATTTTGAAAAGGAAACACATATGACATTTAATATATAAAGAATACCAAAGACACAATATCGTTAAGACCATGCAACTAGGGCTGCAAGGTCAAATGCAGAAAGAACACAGTTGCTGCGTTCCGCTGAGGGTGTGTGTGTTGTTTCTTCCTGTCTGTCTGCCCTGTTGGGTTGCAATGATGTTTTAGAACTTGACAGGCTCCTACCTTGAGAACTTTCGCAGCCCTCCTCATCGCTGTTGTCCTGGCAGTTATTCTGCCCGTCGCAGAGGAAGCTCTTATCGATGCAGAGGCCGTTCCTGCAGTGGTAGCGGGCAGTGGAGCAGAGCAAGGGGTTTGCGGCTGTGAAGGGGAAACAAAGCAGGTCACCAGAGGAGCTGATGTGTCCCCCTGGGTACCCAGAACTCTTCCAGCAGGTATGCTTGCTGCTCAGGATGCAGCAAGCTTGTCCTCTAAGATGCACGCTCTGAGCGCGTCAGAGGTGAGCCAGCCAATGACCAACACAGGACAAGACTAACTCTGCCTTCTGTGTAGTGTCCCTTCTCGCCGATGGCCATACCAGTGCCCTGCAATCACATCAGCATGGCCAGAGGTGAATGCCTCATCTCACACAGTCACTCTGTGGGTTGGCCTGCAGCGTCTAGTGAGTCTGGGGCAAATCTAAATCTTATGAACTGTCCTGGAGAGTTGAGACTGGAATGGTTGATGACACAGGAGACACACAGGGACACAATGCAACACCTGAGGTAGATGTGTAGCAATGCATGAACCTCTGCCACCAAGGAGGGGATCTCAGATGGGTCAGGTCCCAGAATTATGTAGGATCCTTTAGCTTCTCTTACTATAGACCAGCTTGTCAATCTCTCAATTATTCTTTAAAAAAAAAATTCTTTTTTCAGTACTAAAGATTGAACCCAGGGCTATGTACACGCCAGGCAAACACTCTACCACTGAGCTGCAGCTCTGGCCCTTTTTATTTTTTGAGACAGGATCTCACTAAATTGCCAAGTAGCCTAGGCTGGGCTTCAACTTGCAAACCTCCTGCTTTAGCCTCCCAAGAAGCTAGGATTACGGACATGTGCAACTGCACCCAGCTTCCAATTTATTCTTTATGACTTTCTGATGTAAACTCAGAGGCCTCAATTTCTTCTTTGCTACCAAAAAGATTCCATGAACCAAGTGGTCACTGATCATTTCCTGATCACTTGCTCCATGAGGCTCTATGAAACTCCTTGTTCTTTAGTCTTTCAGATACTAAGTCCTGCGCTTAAAGACAAGGATGGCAACTGGCCAGTGAGAGGTCAATAGAAAACTACTTTAACACAGGCAAATCTGCAGAAAAGCAGCATCTCTATAGCGCAGTTTACCTCCCTTCCTCATTCCTCGAAGCACAATTCAGACAAAGTTCATTCCAGGGCTCTGTTTTCAATCAATGAAGCAGCCAAGCAGAAATTACTCTAATCATTGCTCTGCTACTTATTCACTGTGCAATCTTGGTCAAATTATTTCACCTCTCTGAGCCTTGATTGCTTTATTTATGGGCAGAACCAGCTCTATAATTTGCAAGATAACCAGGGAAAATTGAAAATGTAGTAGTTAGATATTCAAAATTATTAAAAGCATTAAGAGGACAAGTGCAGACCATTCAGTCACTCAGGGCGCCCTTTTAGGCTAAGCACTGGCCCTGGATAATCTTGCCAGTAGGAATCCCAGAACACTGATCCTGCTACTTATGACATTCATTTCAGGATCAAACGAGATATGTGCAGTGTGGTGAGACCACAATGGCAAGCAGAAACATTGAAATGACACCCAGGATTTGGAGGCAAATTTCTTTATGTCAACAGGCACTGATCAGAATCACTCCTAAAATATCAGGCCTTGATCTCTGGTGGTCTAGAGTTTATATGGGCTAAGCAAGCAGGAAGTAGAGAGAGACAGAATGACTTGTCAACAGGGGATTGGTTCTTACAATATGCATGACAGTATCCAGCTGTTTTCTTGTAACCAGAACTACTACCTGGGCAACAAACGAACTGAAGTACACTGGCTAGGGATGAGGTGGCGGTTTTCCTGCTCTAAGACCAGCACTGAGTGGATGTCAGGCCCAGCTCTGAGGGTAGCCATGAGGTCAAGGGCATGGGCAGATCAGCTCAGCAACTCCTGGTGGCCTTCACGGCAAGGTGGCAGCTGTAATCTACCTATTTTATAGGATTCACTGAGCAACTGCTGAGACACACCGAGACCCCACTACAAGGACTTGGTAAACCTCAGGGGCCATACAGGCGGTATGACTAAAAATTCAGTTAATGTTTAAATTTTTTTAAACGTATGAGAGTAAAAGACACACTGCCATTAATCCTACTCAAAATGTTCTCCTTACTTTGAACACACTTATTCCACTGTTCTTTTCACCCTCTGAAGCAGTTCTGGATACCTTCTTTCATGAGTGTCTTTAGTTGCACTGTTGAGGCTGCCTTCAAGTCCTGAATCAATTCAAAACATTTACCTTTCAAGATGTTTCTGGCTTGAGGAAGAGCTAGAGGTTGCATGGTACCAGATTTGGTGAATAAAATGGGTAAGGACACAGCATAATGTTTTTTTAAGCCTGCTTTTCTGCTGGATGGCACTTGGCAGCAGCATTCAGTGTATTTTTTATCATACCTTGTAAAGACACAAAAGAGGATTTGCAGAACTGCTTCATAAAGTGGCAAGAATGATGGGCTAAGTATATTTGAAGCAGGGGAGAGTATTTGAGGGGGATGAATTTTATGGTAATAAATGCTTTTATTTAAGCACATAGCATGCTCACTGTATTTTATGATCATCCCATGTATGTGCCTGGTGTAGAGAGGCTGGCAGTTTTGGTGAGTAGGGGAAGAGTAAGATTAGAGGTTCAAAGAGAAGAAGTTCTTCTTTAAGAAAATGACTGCAGAATGCTGAAAACACCTATTCAGCCTACAAAGTTTGATGTGAAAAGTCAGAGACAGTAGAGGGATGAAGGAAGCCAGACCTCTCAGTTTAGAGGATAATGGACCAGTGTAAAGTCAAACAACAGTAGTCTGAGTTGAAAATGGAAGATTTAATTACGTAAATCACTGTGGGCCAGAGAATGGCTCAACTTGATCAAGCTGAGGCCAAAGTCTGACTCCAGCCAAAACCAAAACGGGGAAACCCAAAACCACACATCACATTTGGTTTTTGTCCAAGGCGGCCCTGCAAACCCTTCTGCCCATTAGCATCTCACTGCAGTGGCCTTCAGCTTCCCTGGGACCTTGTGGGTCACATCTACAGAGCCAAAGAATCAGTTACAATCAGCTCATCAAAAGGACAGCCCTGGAAAGACATTTTAATTGCTCCAAGATGGGTAGTGGAAAGCTTATGTAAACATGCTAGTGGGAAGTTGTGCTGAATTATCCCTGCTGACTTCCTTTAGCTTTAGGCCCTGTGAACTCACTGAGATTCCCAAGGAAAAAAGTCATTTGCATGTACATTTACATATGCATCCGTATGTACTGCATGTGTCTATATTTTTACATGCATGTTTCAAAACCAAGTCATGGACTGGTTTTAATGCCTATAACTGAAAGGTCTCATAGCTGGTATATATGAAGATCTCTTACAACTGCAAAGCAAAAGACAACTCAACAGAAAAATGAGTAAAGGATGCAGTTAGGCAATTCACATGAGAGCGATGGCAAATGGTCAATAAAAACTTGAAGGAAAATGTGCACCATCACTGGTCATGATGGGCACTTCACGTGCATCAGATTGGCAGCATCTAAGGTCTTAAATAAAGGCTGCTGGCAAGGATGTGGAGGCAGGTGTCATGGATTCGGAGTGGGACTGCAAACTAGCAGGTCCACCATGGAGACAAATTAAGTCATATCTAGTAAGGATTGAGGGGTGCATAGCCTATAGTGCAGGAACTTTCCTTCCAGCTACTGCAGACTCTAGAGAGATCCATGAATAAATAAAAATGTTTATAGAAGCCACTATTTATAAGACAGAGAAATTTAAAAATGTTCACCAATCAGAGAATAGACACAATGTGTTATGTCACTGTTCTGGAATATACTAGCAGTATTCCAATGTGTGGTCCTGGGGGTTGGAAATCCCTGGCCTCCCTAAGCTAGAACGCACCGAGTAAATTGTCATGGGCTGCATGTAAAATACAAGGCAGGAGGATCCCAAGTTCGAGGCCAGCCCAGGCAATTTAGCAACTTAGCACGAACCTGTCATTTTCTTCCTCTGGATCTACAGGCTTTGTGTTTCACTTCCCAAGGGCAAAGCAAGCTAGACAGGGGAGGGGAGACTGCTTACCCTCCCGCAGACAAAGTGGTAGCAAGAAGTAAAAGTTGGCAACTATGGGAGGAAACAGAAGAGCTTAAAAAAAAAGAAAAAAAAGCAACTGCAAAAATTGTAAAAGCCTGATAGTTCAAAAGAGCCCAGAAAATTCTAAAAAGGCAACAAAGACAGCCCCATATCACATCTAGATCTGAAAAATTAATGTTCCAGAAAAATGACCGAGAGGTGCTATCAAAAAAGGACAACACCGATGAAGCCAAGATGCAGAGAAATGCCGGTCCCTGGCGGTTTGCAAAGGCGTCCATGTTCAGTTTCTGAACGGATTTCCCCAAAGACTCCTGGCAGCCCAAGCTTCCTTATGTGTCTCCCAGGGCCTGCACGGCTGGCTACAGAGCTGCTGGACCTGGGTCCTCCAAGGCTCAGTGCTGGAAGCTTCGGTCAGGCAGGTGTCAGGCCTAGGGATTTTGGGGGCCCGCGGGGACCAGCCCAGGACTTGCAAATAGCAACTCCTCCCCGAAAAGCTCACCAACTGGGCAGCAGACACTGTGTACTCAGGATGCTATGTTTGGGACCTTTAAGCAATATTTAAAGTGCTTCAAGTGTTTATGTTTTCTTTGTCCTTGCAAAGGCTTATGAGTCACTGGAAAATGTGTCATTTTACTCAGTTAACTACAGAGAGGAACACTGCATTTTGCAGTATTTGTTTCACTGGAAGTGGAGAAAACTGTCTGTGGAGTTGACTTCACAAACTCAATTGTAGGCTCAAAAGCTCCTTGGGTATTATTACAGAAGAAACGCAGAGCTATAATGGTCCATTTCCACAACCCACCGTATGCAGGAGAGTGAACGGTCTCTCCCTGCCAGAGAGGGAGGCAGGAACTATGGGAACCACTCGCTGGTTAATTACCCTGGCGGTGTCTACTTTGACCACATCTAACAGAGTGACCAAGGGACTACTGTGGTCACCCAGAAACACCTAGCCAGCTTCAAGACAGGAAGTGAGACAATGTGCCTTCAGGAAGACCAAGGAAAAGTCCTCTTTCATTCACCGGAAGTCAGTGAAATCAGCCCTTCTCCAACCTCAAAGGCTTCCTGACAAAACACCAGCTGCCAGAATCATCATCTGCTTCTTGTCCTGTAGTGGCCACCACTCATTCTCTGGGATTTTATCTCCCCAGTCCAAATTTCCCTGAAAACTGTGCAACTGGCAAGTATGTATACGTGTGTAGAGGGGGTGCAGTGGTGCTGAGACACCGTTTTCCAGGTGGAGGCTGCCCAACCCCAGGAAACCAGAGGCCCAGTTGGGTGTGGTGGTATACGCCTGTAATCCAAGCGCTCAGAGTGGGTGAGGCAGGGGGATGGAGAGTTTGAGCTCTGCCTGAGCAATTTAGCAGCTTACAAGATCCTATCTCAAAGTAAGACATTTAAGAAAGTGTTGGGATTCCAGTTCAGTGCCAAGGTCCTAGGTTCCATCCCCAGTACCAAAGGGGAGAGGGGGAGGAAAAGGAAAACAAAGACAATGACGGAAACCAGGGACTCTGAGCATCTTCTCCCTGCTTGGAGTACGCAGCAGGTTCGACACTCCCCTCACAGTCCACTCAACGGTCCCTCAGCAGCCCTTGTCCCACCAAAAGAGGATGCGGCCCAAGTACGAGTGTTGTAGGGCCAAAACGACTTTGTGGAAGGAGAAAGAGCCACTGCTCTGGGCATACACGCTTCATCCTGCCTACCTTCTCCCCACCCATAAGGACTCGGAGGGTTTTAATTTGCAAAGCTACTCCAGTGTCACAAAGGCCCATTGAACTTAGCTTCATGAGTCATGGCAGCCTGCCTCCTCCTGCTTCGCCCATTTCCTGAGCATAGGTGTCTGCTGCAGCACCCAACCAGCCTTCTTCAGGAAACAAGTCCACTCTCCTGCTTAAACTACTGCCTTTCTGGGCATGGCTACCCAGGCCCCCTTCAGGCAGTAATCATCTTCTCCTGACACCTTATGGACCTCACCCCGAATCAGCTCACCTCAAACTCTGCATGTCTGACATGTCCTGCCCTCTGCGCCTCCCTCTCCCTCCACCTGTAGTCTCACTTCTATTAAAGGTGCCACCATGTCCCAGTTCCCCAGGTACCAGCCCCACCTGACCTTCTCCCTCTCCTCACCCTGCCCTTGCTTAGTGCCAGCTCCCCCTTGCTGGGTGTGAAACAGAACCCCAAGGTCTTGATTTCTCATCATGTGCCCTGGTGACAATTCCCAACATGCCTTGCCTCATAATCAGATGAAGGCCAT